>JAVQJF010026262.1:0-30448 GCA_036023855.1 Gadopsis marmoratus | reverse complement strand
GTTAATTGCAACAGCAGCTATACTAATAACAACAGCTACACTAATAACGACAGTAGCAGCAGCAGGCGTCCGCATCCACTCGACGTGACCCGTGTTCATCCAGACTGCGCACCACCACGTCTAGGATATCCAGTCTCCACACACAGAGAGATTATGTGTCCCTTAGAGAAGGAAACACCCCTAGATTGAGATTCACTGGACTAAACACCCAAACTGCATATAGTTCAAATTAGCTTCGCGTCAACCAGCTACAACAGTAAAATGCTAAATACGTATGGATGCATTGATATTAACAATCGAATAATGCACTATAGAATAATGTTACACTCATGTGGCCATTTTTCTGCAGAATAACTACTTTTGATACTTACTTAGTACTTTTTTGAACATTTTTGAATGCAGAACGTTGGCTGGTAATAGAGTAGTTTTACATTGTGGTATTGCTACTTTTACACAAGGGAAGGATCTGAATACTTCCCTCTCTACTTCTCGATGCCACAGCCATACAGTAGATGCAGTCCTGGGTGGGACTCTCATCACAGTTCCTTAACCACAAACTCTTGTAAAACAAAAATTGCCCACAATTAAGTGCCAATACGGTGCTTATTTTCCCTGCTTGAGTTTTGAAGTGTATATCGTAGCATGACCTGTTTTATACTCTAGACAATCAGAGTGGTGAAGTGGATAGAAGTGGATGGGTTTCAGATGAGGCAAAGTGTACTTCAAGTACTCTGTAAAATAAAATCCATTATACAGTCAATATCATCAAAAGGATATTTCAGTTGATGGTCTTTTGATAGTTTGCTTGAGCTTGGTCTTTAAAAGCCAGCACGTGATTCCGCATCATCATCATAAGCTACAAATACATTGTGAATGCATTTTCTGTATCATACTCCCTTTGACAGTGTGATATTTTGTGCATCACACTACTTTATAAAATAATGTTTTTGGTCACGTAATAGCAGCATGCCACAGTTTCCACTGACCGTCATGTATGTGGTGAAAACAGACACATGTCCTTACAAGTCATTCCTACATTTTACTTAAGTGGGACCTTTAACAGTTTAATTGCCTCATTAGTCTGCTGCTCAGGGCCATGATGCTCATTAGAGTTAATTTCACTCAGGTGTTCCAAACCCACACATCCAGTTTAAATTTCATGTAGCAGAGCATGGCATCATCATAACTGTTCACGCACTGTTTCAAAGGGTAAAGTATGTATTAAACTGTATTGTATTCTTCAGGGTAGAAAATATCTTAAATACAGTTACATTCAATCAGTTTTTCTATACCAAAAATGTTGTATAGTTTCCATTTCGACACTTGTTTCCCTTTTCATTTAATGTGTTTTCTTCAGTGTGAATGTTCATGCTTTGAGTGGATTAATCAGTTAACCCCTATTAACCTCTTGAATTGTTTTTCAAAAGTAAAACACAGAGATATTTTAGGCTGTAGGAAAAAGGAGCTAATGAGGGACAGCGAGGGAGCCATCAGGCCATTGCTGCCATGGTGAATTGACAGGCATCTATCCTCTAATTTGTTGCACGCAGCCTGACGGGACCACGCCTCGGAGTGTAAAATTAGAATTTATAATTGGGGGGGTTGTGCGGAATACAGGGGTCACGCCAGTATCACACTCCTTCAGCTGTCACAGGACCATGAAAGACAAGAGTCGCATGTTTGGGCAGTTGTGTAAAAATGTCTGTGTTTAATGAGCTATTTCATGTGTAACACTTTTCAGCTGCTTATGCATTTCTAAAAACAATACAAAAACACAGATAAAGAAATAACATTGATGCCAAATCAATCAAATCAAATTTGTGAAATGCTTGTAATAGTGTTTTAATGCTTTTAATTCAGAGTGTGTGCTTTAAAGAAAATACACAGATTGCATGATGTAGTATAATAGTCTTTAGTAATACAGGTTGGCCCGGTGTACTGAGGTGAGACACACGACACATGATAGGAGCTAGTTTGTTTCAAGCATAAACCCGCCTTACGTGTGTCAATAGTCCAATTGGTCTTTACTCCTCCATGAAAGGCAACTATTTGTGCAACATTGAATTCTAAGTAATTGCCTTGTAAATAACAACACACATATACTGTATTCCCTCTGTGTGACTACAGTTTTGGTATCAGCCTACAAAATCTCATATGGGTCAAAATCTAGTGTCGTTCTGTTTGAGTTACAGCAGATAACACCAACCGCAGAAAGTGCAGGGTGACTGGTAAGCTGGACGCTGGCAACCACTCTGAATCCTTAATGCCACAAGAAGCGGTGGAACAATGCTATCTATTATACAGGGTGGTGTTTCCGCCAACAATACTATTTTAATAGGGTGGGCACACGCTGATTAACAGCAGTGACTCAAATGATAAGATGTATGACAAAATGGCAGCCAGCTACATCCAGGATAAGCATCACTCCCACCTGTTGAGTCATGACAAAAAATAAAACATCAGCACTGGAGAAAGGACCCACACCGTAAAACGGGAAAGTGAAAATTAACATTTGGGTTGGCCTTTACTCTATTTGGTAATGTCTGAGCAGAAGGTCATTTAAGAGCAAAGAGCATATTGCAGAGAGATACAAGTAATGTGGAAGTTTGAACAATGATACGTCTTCTTTTAACGTGAGACTGTTTGCTCATTTACACGCACTTAAACGCTCCATTAGAACCCAGGAGCGACAGCATCTGGGAAACATCTATTTCTACAATACATGTAAGTCTGACCTTAACTTGTGCCGATCCTTTTTTCACCTATCCCTGACCCAACACCTACACCTGCACAACCTATTTCTAATTCTAAAGCCAATCCCTGAAGTCTTTTAGACATTTTGCTGACATTCAGCTGAAAGTAAAGATTCAGACCTTCCAAGCAAAGTGTGACCAAAAACCTTCTGTGACTGCGTATCGTATTACTCTGGCGTGTATTAATTGTCCAAAGAAAATTGCCACAATTTCATTATCGCTGTAGACGGGGAAGGAGGAAGCTCCAGCGCCGTGAAAGGTTGGTCAACATCCGATTTTGGCATAAAATGGAACATAAAAAGATGAGACTTTATCTTGAAATCTGCTTTGTTTGCAGATACTTGCAATGTATCTAAACTCAGGTGTTTACCACACACACACACACACACACAGAATGTTTTGCTTATTTAGCTTTTCATTGTCTGTCTTGTAGGTGGCTGACTTATTGACTAACTGATTGGTCGACAACATTCATTAACAGTAATTGCTCAAAAAGTAGTAGCTTATTCAGAAACCTCGTGGAAAGCAGGCCACCGACGCTCACCAATGAAACATAATTCTATTGGAACAGACTGGAAGCGAGTGGAGACGGAGGGCCCAGCAGGGAGCCCCCTGCTGGGAGCCCCCTGCTATGGGAGCCCCCTGCTATGGGAGCCCCCTGCTGGGAGCTCCCTGCACGGCCTGGACTGCTGTCTGGTCCCGTTTGAAGTCGCTGCTGGAGGAGAAGGAGGGAGGAATGTGGGTTTTCTTTTTTTCTTTTTTTTTGTTGGGGGGGGCGGGATCTTGTGACTCACCAGCAACTTCCTCAGTAGTTGGACAAATGTAGCCGGCAAACGGCATCACACTCCGCCGCAGAGATTTGACTGCTGTCAGAAGAAACGGCAAAAAGGTTTTCCAGCTGACGACCTGCAGGACCCCGGTCCCAGCCCTGATCCCAGCCCTGGTCCCAGCCCCGGTCCCAGCCCTGATCCCAGCCCTGGTCCCAGCGAGCGTCTGCTGACAGAGAGCGGGGAGGCCTCCAGACCCCAGACATCACTGCTGGTAGGACTTTGTCTCTTTAAATACAGACCTTCCTAAACCTTTGTACGTTTTCACTGTTCGCCTATTCGAACTCGGCGAGGCTCCGCAGGACGGTGGCGTCTGATGTTGACGTCAAACATCAGGAAATTAGTTTTTTGAAAGTGTCTTTATGTGATTTGAGGGGGGGGGATAGACTAGTGTATCCCAAATGTCGTTTTGAGCATCATAGAGACTGTGACTGAGGTTTCCAAGCGAAAAGTGAATGACGTGAAGAATCTCTTAACTTCAAATGTTGTGATTAGTAAAACTATTTGAAATTATAATTCATGGAGATTAGACAGTATTTGGAGGAACGAAGTTGTTTCCTCGGGCGAAAGTTTGTCAAAACCAACAGTTTAGAAACAATTAAAAAAATGTCTTATTGTGATGAGTATTAGATTATGATGACACAGTTGGTTGCACAGTAATATTGATCCATAAACGTATAATTTATAGCCTTAAGATCATCAGCAGGTGTGGGCTTGACGTTATGACGAGCCTTGAATACTTCACGCCTTAGTCAAACATGCTGCCTGGGGAGAAGCCTGCAAAGTCGAACCCTGACAAAAGAGGAACCACTCTGAGGGCTCTGGACATTTTCTGCTTTCCCTGTTTATGCATTATTTTATTTATTTTTTCCTTTTCTCTGTCACCTTAGTCAGAGTCTCACACCTGCACTCGTATCTCTCTGTAATATAATGGTGGGGAGGGGGGGAGAAACCAAACCAATAAACGGCCCCTCTTCAGTGGAGGACCAGACTTGAACTGTGTGCAGGAAGGATTAAGGATCAACAGTTGTGCCACAACAGCTCCCAGCTGAGCGGCGCGTGAAGGCCCCAGCGAGCAAAGTCCCCCAGGCTAAACTCGTCTTCTCTCCAGCAGCAGGAAGTGGGGATATGGCAGCGGGTGTCTGGGAAGGGCGTGCCTGCGCTGCAGCTTCGAGGTCTGTTTTAGGCGTACATCATCACACCGCAGCGCGTAGTAGCAGTGTCACCCTTGTGACGAGTGCTCGGTGTTTCACCTGTTGCATAATTTGGGTGCAGTGGGCACGTGGGAAAGAGAAGTCTTGGGGCTTGCCAGAAGAGGAAAATTTGATTGGGGTCGTACACGTTCTCCTGGGAATGTATCGCCTTCTAAGTTATTTTTCACTGTGAGGGCGAATGAACAGATTAGATTATTAAAAGACTGTCGTGTTTGGTCCTGGTTCCAGTCGGAGGGACATTTGATGTCATGACATCTGACTTGGCACTCAGAAATAGAGTATTACGTCAGAAACAGGAAGTATTTATTTAGCTTTTCAAGATGTTATTAAGCTTCACAGTTGAGTTTTAAGCATACGATACCCATTTGCTACTTGTGCCGACAATATATTAAATATTCAAGGTTTGAGGAACTGAAGAATATCCTAGAATTTGAGCTAAAGATGATGTCGGTAAGACAGGAGATACATTTAGTCATTTTCAGTCACTTTTAATAGATGTGTAACATTACATAAGTTGCTGTAAAACCAAAACATAATGCAGATTTGAAGTTTCTCAAATCACAGCAGCAGCATTTACTATCACTGCTCTCTTTTCTGTCTGTTACCACAGAAACGACACCTTGGAGGAATTTGGCCTCTTAGTTCTTTCACCATCGACAGGTTATTTTTACACAAACTGTTTGTCACAGTAACGAGCAGAAATAATCCCCTAGCAGCCAAAAGCCAGTCATTCTGTCCCATTTAGTATCTGGGAGGTTTGCCTTGACGGAGCCCACGGGGCTGTGTAATGTATTTGTTTGCTCTCTTCCTCTTCCTCTCTCCCTTTCATTCACCATGGTCACATTCTTCGGAGGTCTCAGTCTCTTCCAAAGGTTAGCCCCGCGTGGGGGTTGGATGTCGGCCAGCTCCACACTGCAGTGGGACTGCAACTAAAAGACTTGGACTGGCTGTGGCTGGTTTTATGGGTTGGCATCGTTTGAAACCAAGCCAACGATAATGATGGAGAACCGGCGGTCAAGTGGTTGCAGGTGGTTAGGGAGCAGAATTTAGATTTGTGTTGAAGCAGTTGCCTTTTGCTGTTCTGCAGCTGTCCGTCCCGCCGTGGTGTTTCAGAGGACACTGGACAGCGTTTGGACGGTTTCTTCTGTCACATTCTGTGTAAAGCCGCGCGTCCAATCAGCAGGTTTTCATGCAGAGTTCCAAACTGCAGAATCTTTTATTTATTTTTTTTACTTCAGACTATAGTGTTTCTTGAGCTCCTTTTAAACACATTTGGTAAAGGCATGTTTGTCACAACCTAAAAGATATGGGGGTGTCTTTCTAATCATCAACGGCTTGATCACTTACTTTTTCCTTTGTTGTGGCCTAATTTTTCCGGAATTATGACCATCTGAACATTGCAGCACAGCTATTAGGGCGCATACCTTGTTTTCAGCCTCTTATTCATGTGGTTTCAGCCAGGATTAAATAATGCAACCTAATCCATCTTTTAGCTATTCAGGCTGATTGAAAAAACATCACATCTGTGTTACATGCGAGACCAAAAAAGGGAAATTGGAACTCTTTCTGCTTTGGTGTTAACAGAACCTGTCTGGCACACAGCTCTCATGCACTTCTTTGAACTGTATCAGGGAAAACGTGGTCAAATCATATGGCTTATACTTTCTCATAATTCAGGTGTTCTTTGTAGTTTTTTGTATGTGTGACTCCATGATCTTCCCCCTGGTAGTCAGCCCCCTCTTCATCAGGCTGTGGGGGCGCGTGTCTGGCAGCAGGAGTGTGTCTGAATTCCCTGAAAGGGGGGAAGTGACCTCAGGTTTCCTGTGTGGGGATGGCCAGGTGCTGTGGTGTTAGTGTGAGGGGCACAAGACTTCCTCCATGGATGCTCTCTTGGTAAACGTCTGAAACTTGATCGTTTGAGCCCCCGTGGGAGGTAACATGCCCCCCCTTCACGATCCAGTCATCCTGCCTTGCTCTCTTTCCCCGTCCCTGTCTCTTTCTCCCACAGGCTCTGCCACAGTGTCTTTAATGTAAAGAGAACATAAACTTTATATACGCAGCTCCGGAGTGGAAAAGGTAACCGACTCTCTGCTAATTTGGTAATTACATTCATCTAGGGATACAATTACAGTGTCTATACCTAGCACTTACCTGCTACTCTCAAAGGAAATTCTGTTTCCAAAGGAAATACCAAATTGTAAGCAGATAATTGCATATGACTCATAACTACACACTTACTAGTTTAATACAAAGTAATTCTATGTTTATAAAAGAATAGGGGCTATGCTTTGTCTGACTCTGCCTTTCACTTGGTCTGCTCCATTTTGCCTCATCTGTCTGTTATATTTATTACACAACGAATTAATGGTACCCCCGTCCACCTTATCAGTGTTTCCTTTGCACTATATCATGAAACAGATGTTGTTTGGGTGCCGGAATCCTGTCGATTCACTGCTGCGTATTCACATTGTGTCATGTTATGAACCTACACAGGGGAAACGTGTGAGTCAGCTGTGACTGTTTCCCTGCACCCTCGCCTAAAGGTGTTGGGGGGGAGTTAGCGTCATGCACCTACAGAAGTGTACAAATTCACTGGATTTGATGAAAGGAATTATTTGATGCAAGATGTGCAACGGTTACCAACTAACCTGCCTCGGTTTGCTCATGGGAACAAGATTCCAGATAAACCTGTCTGTATTTCCTTCACCTCTGCTGTGGGTTGAAATGCTCTTTGCCAAAAAGTGTGCAAATCTATCTAGGAATTGCTTAATGTTACCGTTTGCCCAATACATTGGCACCCATACAAGACGTTATCCTGGGAAAACGGAATGAATGTCACAAAAGGCCATAAATAAGCGTCGCAGCTGGATAAATTCTGTCCGCAAACTGGCCTCCAAAACCAACTAAGTCACAAGCAGTAGGGAGAAGGGAGGACTGAGAGGGATGTACAAATTTAAAGTCTGCAGACAAATTGCCGTGGTTTTTATACAACTGGTAATGTGAAGTGTATTATGAATTCGTATAACTAATGGTTATGTTGGTCTGTGGCTAATGGAAAAATCATAGTATAACCTGTGGTTAATGGAGGCACTTGAGGAGAAGAATGTTGGGTGAGGAGAATTTCTCCAGTATAATGGGATGTTATTTCACCCAGATAACTCTCTGCTAAGAGAGATGACAACGTAAGGAGCCAAGGCTTACACTTCCATATCTTCATATCTGGGATAAGAGAGTGATCTTCTTCTGAATAATATTGTTATAAAGGGAATCGCTGGTCCACTGACCTGCAGTTATCATGGCTTCTGTCAGAAGTGGGTTACTATTAAATTGCTTTATGCTTTACTTATTGTAGACTCTGAAGAATATAATACCAAATCTTTGAGTCTGACTGAATTGGGACTTTTTAAAATTTGCTATACGATGAGCATGTCTACAATGATCTAACAGCAACCAGCTGCCTACATACAGTAGAAGTGACAGAGTGATTTCATTTCTGTGGGTAGCAATGTTGTCATCCTTCCCATGCACACTGGCTTAATTGGGCAATAATTGGAGACCGTGTTGCATCCAATCCTTAACCACGCAGTGAAACACAGCTGGCCTAAAACAGAACAACAATACCTGAGGCTCAAAATGGCACCTTTCAAAACACTGTAAACCCTGAGTGAGTGGGTCATTAAAGTACTTCTCCACAACAACATGCTAGCAGGACTCGGGTCAAGCAACAGATGTCTTTGACAAGTCATGTATCCTTGGCACTGCATGCGTGTGTTGTTTGTTCCACCATGCCTCTACTGTATCCCCCCCCCCCCCTTTCCGTGGACCCCCTGCTGCTGTGGTAGTTGTGTCTTTATATGGCTAGTAACTTACGTTTGCCACAATGCCAACTGCATTAGTGTTGATTGCTTCCCAAACACTTAATAGGGTCTGCTCCCACATCTGCAAAGACTGGAACCAGACGGTGACATCATGGCAGAGGAAGTGCAGTCATGAGAGTGCGTGGGTGTGTGGCAAGGTGTCCGTGTTTAGTATGTGCACATTTACATATAAATGTGCGCGAATGTTCTCTGTGTTGCACAACTGTCTTCCAACCAGGGATGAACCAGGAGGACCCGAGTTGTTGGACTGCGTGAAAAGCTGTTGCTTGTTCAGATTAGATGTGTATTATCTTGTCACTGATAAATTCAAGACTGTTTATTTGGAGTGCAGCTGCGAGCGAGAGCGTTCCCCTCGCTGAAAGTAAACACTGTTAAAATGCCTGCTCTGCATGATGAAACTAGCTAGCGATCAAGAATGTGACTCCTTACCCAGAATATCTTACACCATGTCTCTCTGATCATTGTTCTTTCTCTCTATGTCTTTTTGCTAAATAGTATTTACAGGCACACACACACTCTCACCCTCTCACTTTCGCCTTTATGGCTCTGTTGAAGAGACAATAGTCTCTACAGTGGGGACAGGCTGAGACAAGCCAGACTTGCTACATACACTGAGGTGTGGATTTATGTAAGTCGCAGAGAGAAGAGTGCACTTGGCACAGCTCGGGCACACTTTGGCATTAATTTGCAAAGCTGTCAAAGTTGCATTGAATAGGGGGTAGGAAGCGGGAAGGATGTTTCTTGGCCTCCTTTGCTTCCATGTGTCGTCTCACCTTCGTGGGATACTGACCGGCCCTCGAACGGGGCCTTGAAGGAGCCATAAATGGCAGAAAGTGTCCTTGGTGTGGCTATAAAAGGACGTCAGCACCTCGATGAGAAGATGACGGTGATTTACGACGGAGACAAGTAGCAGAGAGCTAAGGAGGGATTTCTTGGCTTCTTGAGTTGAAGTTAGGGAATGAAAGGACGAGATGGAGAGAGGAGTGGCCCAAGCACTCTATTATTGCCTGTATTATTGGCTGTCACAGAAAAGCGTAATCGAAGACAAATGCAAGTCCCTACTGTGTATAGTTTGCTCTGCGTGTACCACCTCTCAAATCTTGGAAAAGTTTCTATTAGTGTGCAGAAACTATTTCCCCTTATCACAACAAATGTACACAAGAGAAAGAACATGCTGCGACTCCCCCAAAGCATCAGGCGTCAGCCCTCGTTCACCTTATGTAATTAAAAGCTCTTGAAAGAGGTGCAGTGAGATCGTTACGGTGAAGTACTGCTTTGTTTGACAGCGTGTTCACAACTAGCAGATCATATTGAGCTCAGGATGTTTGTAATAATCGGACATAACTCAGTGCAGAGGGAGATCAGAGAATTTTCATTCAACACAATTACCAAATCATTCACAGACCTCCAGTACCAGAGAATACTGTTGTTGTTGTTGTTTTGCTTTCACCGTTATATAGCTGAATCATCTGGTGTTGGTAGACGCCCTCGACGATACAAAAGCCATTGTAGCCAGACCAATTCTTTTTTTTATCAAGCTCCAAAAGTCTTCACGTGCAGCACTGAGTGTGGAGGTCTTCCTCGAGACAACACTTGCATCTTTCCGATATATTTCTTCTACGTATATCCATCAAAACCCTCTGATTTTTGCACATATTCAGAAACTAATAAAGTTTTTTAACATTTTAAATATATTTTTTAGCTACATGCAGTATTTGAGAAACGCAGTCCTGTGACGCGTCCATTCTCTGGTGCAGCTGTCACCACAGTTCAGAGATAGGCATAATCATAAATAAACTTTATTATATTAAAAAAAGAACTCAATTTTTAACTTCTTCTTCTTTAACGTTTGTAGTTTGTCTTATTGGAACATTCCGAGTTCCTGTATAGTTCTAGAAATGACGCCGTCTCTGTGATGTTGGACAAACGATGCGACAGATACAGACCCCCATTACAACTGGCAGCTTGATGTAGTGTATATGTCTCAGGCGTTCAGCCAAACCACCCACAGCGATGGCGTTGACCACATTAGCAGCAGCCAAGTGCAAATGTAACAGATCTCTGCCAACAATCTACAGGCGCTGTATAACTGCTGACCCAACGAGAGGCGCAAGCAGTTCAAACGGGCGGCAGGCTACGCAGACATTAAGATACAAACAAGTAGATGTTCAGATACACCAGATGAACTCTGAATTTTAAATATAGAAGAGGTGATATTTGTCATCTCATGAGGGAGAGGGAATTCAGATTTTGTTACAATTTCATGACGAGCATGAATTAAAACCAGCTCAGAGCTAGGATGCAAGAAGCTTGACACCAGGTGTAAATAGGGCCGTGGATTTTCCCACCTCATTGAACGCTGCTCAGAACTGTACAATTTGTGTACTCCAACTGCAAGAGTCTGGCACACGCCACTAAGTTGTTTTCTTCTTTACTTTTCCTAAGGTCCACCATACGTTTGCAATTCTGTCAGTGCCTTAATGGGCCTAAACATTCAGCTTCAAACAGAACCACATCCAATGCTGGCAATGGAAATTAGATCAATGGGTAAAATGGGGGCCAGACGGTGAGCAAAGCACAGCAGAGGGCCAATGACACAAGCACCATGACTTCACTGTGGAAGTATTCAACCCCCCCCCCCCCCTTAAAAAAACCCCATCCCTCATCCCATCGCACACTTTCTCAACAGTGGTAAGTGGAAACGGTTTAAGGTTTAACGATTGCTGGGAAAAGAAAAGCAGACAAAATTTAAGAAAAGGTGTCCTATTGTATAAGAAGTCTTGCATGATGATGGCAGCTGGTGCATGTCGTGCATGTGGTGATCTGTCACGGGAATATTACAGTTAGTGCCATGTAGCATTCATCTACCAGTGCCGCTGGATTCTCCTAGTCCAATAATCGAGGCAGAGCCATCTATCCTGTTAATTTACACGACGAGTGACACACATTTACACGTTGCGTGATTGATGAAGAGGCTGTGGAGCTGTGACGAAAACCTTGTGCCTTCAACTAGCTTCTCACTTTGTTTGCATCTGTTTTGTGTTCAGCACTGTTCTATGCATCTCTCGAAGCCAAGAATACTCCTATATAGGAAAGTGGAAGCAGGATAAAAGCAGAATGAGGTCAGACAAGAGTCGGGCGAGAGTTGTGGTTAATAGATTGAAAGAGATAGACAGGTCTGCTTGCATCATAATTCAACCACGCTATCAGTGTTTACCAACGCACCTGTTTTCACGTCGTCTCTCCATTTAACAACTGGAGCTGGGACTCTGCATTTTATCACTGATAATGAATTAGGTGGGGAAGATGAATGGTGTTTTGCATGGCTGCATGATAAAGAGATCCCAACGTGTGACACTGGGAGATAAGGACCTGACGGATTGCAGCTCTGTTCTGGCAAAGTCGAGAAACTAGCTGTAGGATTTCTGAACTTGCAGCTCTTCTCAAGAGTTAAGTGAACCTCAGATAAATCCATTGTCTACTAAAGGGAGCATTGCTTTTTGATGCCAATGCAAATCAGTTTTAGGTGAGTACATGTTTACATCTACCTCCACCGCTCGCCTGTTCTTCTGCTGTGACTGATTTCTGCATGACCTGCTCGCTGCCAGGTTACCACACAATCACATTCAACTATCCTGGCGATGTGGGTGTATGCAAAAGCGGAAATGACGAGCAAGATCTAGTGACGGACAAAAGCACAAAGTCTGAACCTAGATTGAAGGACGGCGGAAAAAAAGGGAAAAGGGTAGGTGGGTGAGCGACTGGGGACGTGGAGGGTGGAGGCAGTCCTGGGATGCATGGCAGCATGATTTATGGACACCTTTTTAGAAGTGAGCTCATTCCAGCCACACGGGCTGCCTTGCTGCATTTCAGAGCAGGGACATTCTCCTGGCGGTACGGCGAGAGGGACAAATGACCCTTAGGTCACTGACGTCCACTAGTGTACCACTCACATATGCGCTTCCTGATTATGTGGCAATTCATCAGCGTGTGTTTGGTTTCCAACAAGCCAAAATGAGCTGGACACGTGATTCACTCCTCGGTAACCTACTTAGAGGTCAAAGCAAACAGGATGAGTCACAAAGAGGAAAAGGAGGTGGTCTCTCTCTGGGATCATAAAAATTGGGTCAAGAGAGAAATGTTCCTACAGAGTCCAGATAGTTTTTCTTTTTTGATGCAGCATGCAGAATTATCAGGGGAAAATTATAGTATCTCCACTAGATTCTGAATGGATACTGATTTTTTTAAAAAACATTTATATTTTTTTTAATCATCCTTTGCGGTTTAAATCTCTCTCCTCAATGATGATGTCATTGGTTTGAATAGGTAAAGATTCCATCTTCTGTTCTGCTGGTGAGCATTGAGGTCTAAAGGAGGGTGAATTTGCAGGAGTCAGTCCCGGTGATTCTATTCGATGTGTTTGGATTGCTATAACCAATATCTTTCCACTTTGTTTGGAACTCATTTCCTAAATATATCAAATTGTTTGATCTTATCAGCTTCATTTATGTGAGCAGTAAAGCCGAGGATTGTGAATATGACTAGTAATTACATTAGAGGGGAAGTCCCCACAAAGAGATTTAAACAAACTCCTCGCTGTGTCGGCTCTTCCTGCACAAGTCACCCATTGTCCCCCAGTTTGGCTGCTGTGTTTATTTTCATAGTTTGATCCCTCTGTGTACCCTTAACTGTGTGCGTTCACATGTGTGTACTACAGAAGGTGTGTGGCTATGCACGCGGCTGCAGGTGCGTCTGCGTCTCTGCGACTTTGTCCCGCTGCAGGACCGTGTCAGTCTGTTAAGACATAATTCGCGTTTTCCGTTGTGACTGTGTGTTGACAAATGTGTGTGTGTGTGATCGTCCTTCTGACAAGTCGCAGAGATGTCTCTGTTTGGGGTAACGGGAAGAAGCACAAGTGTGTGTGTGTCCATACTGACTTGGACACCTCATTGTTATCAACCCCACACTGGTGAAGGGGGCTGTTGGCCAGTAGGAAATGAACCTGCACTTCTCTCAGGACATACCAGACTAAAGGAAGAGGACATTATGTTTTTATGTCAGGAAAATGGTGCACAGGGATGTTTCAGAGGTCAACCCACATTATCACATCTATTTTTCGATCTTTGGTTTAATGCTGTGGGACTTTACTGTGTGGGGATTTAAAACACACGTATAATAGTATACATGCACGGTAAAATTGTCAGATTTATTTTAGGCAAGTTTGACCTGATTTTCCCCATTACAGGCTTCACTGCAGAACTACTTACAAACTCTAAAATCTCCCTGAATGGTCTAAGTTTGGGGTGTATTAATATGGTATCCGAGTTCCCTGATGGGTTCAGTATTTTTTATGGCACAAAACATAAGTTTTCACATTGCCACAGCATCCCTAATAAAATGCTGGGTTGTGCCCTCAATCAGCGCTGCGCAGAATGAAACGAGAGCTAAACGTCACTGCCAAGAGTTTTATGGTCCTGGGGAATGAGGGCACTGTTTACACGTTGCCAGGGAGATGTGCCTGAGAAGGGAAAAAATGGCTGCATATACTGGAAATGACTTCTTAGAAATTCATCCCAATCATTTCACATTTGGCAGGCCCCCCTCCGTTTTCTGAGACGACGTAATGCTTTTTTTTTTTTTCTTCTTCTTCTTCATATGAACCAATCTTCTCAGGGTCACAGCGTCGGACAGACGGAGAGGTGAGTATTTTGGTCTGTTGCGGTTTTCGGGAGATCATTTGTGCAGCTGTTGTCAAGAATGTAGATCGTTCTTACTGCTTATAACGTATAATACTCATGAAAGCCCTCTGCACCCGGTGATTGGAAACATCCAGCTTCTTATAACAACATTCTGAATATTCATTCCTTGGGATGTTGGGATGTATTCTTAAAATGGGTTTTTTTTTTTTTTTTTTTGTCTGGGCATTAACCTCAGGGTCAGGTGCCATCACTGCAGCCATGAGCTGCAAGTCTGAATGAGTTATAAATAATTGGTAGCAGTTGTGTGTGTGTGTGTGTGTGTGTGTGTGTGTGGCATGCTTAGATTGCTGAGTGTGCAGCCTGTGAAACCTTAGCCCAGCTCCTTGATGTCCTGGCTAGTGCTGACTCAGCAAGCAATAGGAGACCACCTGGGAGTGACCAGTCTGTTGGAGCCATTTTGTGTCTTTTGGTTCACAGTTAGCCTTGGTGTTCAGTCCCTGTGGGTTACTAATAGCCACAAAGCTAGTGCGTAAACAGCAGTGGTCAGGACTCGTTTAGGTCAAAATAATGATGCAGTGATTATCATCATGCTTACTGGGCTTTCTCAACCATTAGTTATGATTAACTAATGAATTTTGAATTATGCAGACATACCATGCAACTGTATAATTGGAAATCAGTAATCAGTTTTGGATCATACTGTAACCACAAAGAATTTAATTTTAATTCAAAGAACAAAGGTAATCAGCTGACCTAAAAAGGCAGAATAAGATTTTTTTGCTTTCTTTCTGCCCCTTTCTATATCTCGCTCACATGAATATATATATATATATATATATATAAAAAAATATAATTACAGAATCTGCTTTGGTCCTGTTTCTTTATTTTAGTATTGGTTTTTGAGATCTGCCTTACCATGAAATGAGAGTGAAATTCCTCATTTTCCACTGACGAAGCACAGGAACAACTGATAAAGACAACGGACAGTGTTTGGGCTTACGTCAAGGCAGCAAAGCTGTACAACACGCACGTCTACCAAAGTTCAACAATAAAGACATAGCCATAGCAGAAAGACAAGAAAAGGAGAAAGGTCCATGACTGACTCTCTTACATATCAAAGTAGATGCAACAAAGACAAAACAACCTCAATATCCTCTGATCAGATATCATGGTCCAAGACTCCATAGCAACAAGACAAACTGGCCCCTAAATAATTTGGCTCTGGCAGTTTAAAAAAAGTTTGTTTTTCTAGGAGCAGTCCAGAGGTAATTTTCCATTGTGCTGACATTTGCTGTGTCTGCTCGTCACAGACAAAAGTTGATATGTGTTGTGCCACTGGGGACATTGCATCAGAAGTGCTCTTTCTGTTCCCCCTCTGGAGGTCGGTCTTGCGAAAACAACATCCTCCCCAGGGGCTTGCAAACTAGTAACTGAATCACCCAGCTTGTAAGTGAAAGCACCCTGACCTCACAATGCATCCTTCTCACTCTGCTCAGATTTGAGTGGAGACTGGGCTGTGATACACGCGTTAAGCACAGTATGTGTGTAAGGCAGGGTGCTTTAAAACTGAACACAGTCATTTAAACAGTGTGCAGGTCCACAGTCCGCCGCAAAACAAAGCAGGTGTCAAAACTGAGATGGGTCTCCACTAAACAGTGAAGGCTTCAGATTTCAAAGGGATGCCCCATCCCTTAGATCACAGGGCTGAGCATAACGGGGAGGATGTGGAGATATCAGGACAGTGAGAGAACCATTTTTGGGCACAAATCTGCCCTGGGAAACTTTTGGAGAGATTAATGGCCAAGTTTGTTCAAACAGAAATAATATACTCTTCCTCTCGTACGGCTGTACAGAAGCCTTAGAACAGCTCTGCTCAACTTATTTATTCTAAAACCAGTGGCCACACCAAAGCACTGAGTGAGACCCCCAGAAAATGTAACTGTTACCCTGAGATCTTTCAGCACCTTTTATCAGTTTTCCTTTTACCACAGACAGCATGCTTATCTGTGCGCCGCTACACTGTTGTCGAGCAGGCATCAAATTTTATTCCTTTTGCTGAATTATTGTTTATCACACGTTCTCCATTGTTTTTGCATTCCTTACTTTCCTCCCCTCTCGCCACACTGTTTACCACCTCAAAGTGTATCCAGAGATCAGTTAACAGGCTGTAAAGAATTTTTTTTTTCTCCCTTGCTCGCTTTCAAGATTTGCTTTCTCTTTTCTCACTCTCGCTCCAGTTTTCCCTCTGCCATCTAAACATTTACCAGCAAACACCAGATCGGGGAGAGAGAGAGAGAGAGAGAGAGAGAGAGAGAGAAAAGGCAACCTTTCTTTCATTCTCCAGGCAGTGACTCTCCAAAACCTTCACTGGCGCACAGGAGTTGACTGCATAGTTTACCCAATGCAAACCAGATGTGAAGCACTAATGTATGGCAGCATTTTTTCTTCAAAGGAAGACAAACGTGGGCCAAAAATGTAGTCTTTTATGCCCTGCGCACACAGTGATATAAAAATAACTTCAGATTAATTCCCGAGTTCCAAACTTTCCCCTCATGGTGGTTGGTACGGTACAGTATGATTTAGAATAATTGCGATGTTATTGTTTGGAGTATTGTGGGACATTGGGACTGAGACCGGCTTGCGGAAGGGGACAGATGAGATGTGACAATTGCATTTTGAGCTGCACTTTATCACATCGTCCACATGCACATGACTTCCTCCTTGCTAGCACGTCTGCAAGTCTCGGTGGGCCAAGTCACTGTCAGATTGTGACAAATATATGTTTTAAGTACAACTAAACATACGTCAGTGCACGCTTGTGCTGTGCTTTTGTTTCTCTTATGTACACATTTTAATCACCATATCAGATCATTTTAATAACTGAGTCCAGGAGGTTTGACGTACAGTTCTTTCAGGCCAGCTGCTGTTCACTTGTAGCTCTCCTCTAATGCTGCAGTGTGTGCTGCGCAACAGAATCAAGGCTAATATTAAAAGACATCAAGTCACATCTCCACACTTGCATGGTCATTAAAAGTTGCCAAGGAGAGACAAATTACAAAGGCCGTGGTGACATTTTCTGCTGCAGGTAGTCATTTTCTTCCTTTATGTTTACGATGTTGGCTTTCATTTGAGCCCTCTGTCGCCTCCCACTCCACACCAGGCGGTGTTTAAACGCTCAGGGACAATAACAGGTTTGCGTTCCAGTGTCTGGTCCAGCAGCCGTACTCTATCGTCAAGTCTGACCCAGGCTCCCGCAGAGGAGCAGACTCGGGTGCCCCCACACCAGCACCCACCCACCTCTGTCCTGCCACAGCTCGCACACTGAAGTTGTTCAAAGGCACTGCTCTCGTAGCTTCCTGCTTACAGACTCGTGTAGTGTCCTGAGAATGTGGGTGGCCCAGGTTCTCCTCTAATGCTCATGGTAGAGCCACTGGTTGTTTACCAACGACATCTTAAGGGTGGTTGAGTGCCAACCCCATCCTATAAACTTTGATGACCGCAGATTGCTCAAACTCTTAAATGTCATAATGATGATTGCAGTTTCTGGTTTTCTAGCTTAGAATCGGTGTCACGACTCTGCTAAAGAGCATGACGCTTTACTAAACTGCCATTTTAGTCGATTTTTTTTATTACCTTAAGTAAGCAAAATTCTTTCATACCTTTGGAATTCAAATGTTTTTTTGCATTTCCATAACCAGTACTTCTAAGCTTGTTTAAATAAGCACATCTGTTCATGAATGGGTCTGCAGCATTATCTCTCCTTCATGAGCAATTTCCTCCTCTTCCTGTGATAAGATTCATTGCCTCTGTGTTTTTCGATTACTGGACTTCATTTATCTGATGCAGCGAAAGCCAGCAGGAGCAGCACACCAAACATTTGACTAATTTATAACAAATATATTTCAATGTCCCGATCGTGTGTCCTTTAATTGTGACCTGAACGGTTCCGACCACTTCAGATGATGTTCACGCACACAATTGGTCATGCTGACGCCGTTTAGCTTGTGGAGTGACTAGTCTCACAGAATATGTGGCCCTGGAAGCTTCTCCCAAAGGGCCTGGCCTCGGTTTCCAGTCCCTTGAAGAAAAACATGAATGTAATCCCTCTGACATTGTGTCATAAACACAAGTTCTGAACCATTAAAAAAAAGTCTTGTGCAATTCATGCCTTTGCCTTTTCGCATTAGTCACCAAATGGAAAAACGTCCACGGCCATGAGGCGCTGGGATAAATAAGATCAGACGATATCTCCATCAGGCTCCTTTCAAGTGGCCACTGGACTGAGAGACAAATGAACTTTTCTGAAGTGTGCTTCTGACATTGTGCTTTATTTTTGATATGCTCAAC
Source organism: Gadopsis marmoratus (assembly GCA_036023855.1). Lineage (NCBI taxonomy): Eukaryota > Metazoa > Chordata > Actinopteri > Centrarchiformes > Percichthyidae > Gadopsis > Gadopsis marmoratus. The sequence continues at coordinate 11,730 of JAVQJF010026262.1, read as the reverse complement.
CAGGCCCTCAAATGATATACTTAAGTGTCCAGTGCTACACGTTTTCCCCATCTCAAAGCCAGCCAAGGAGTCTTACTGTGTTTGGAAGACGTCCAGGCACCAGACAGAGGGCTATGTGATGGTATGTGTTTATCCAAACGCAGCCATTTCACTTTTCCTCTAATTTAATTTAAGACGTGTCATGTGTTTAAGTCACCTTCTTCATTTTGTTTTCTTTTTCCTTGTCCTACTGTCGTGTTTTGAGTTCTCCTCCTCCGTTTCTTCATCACTCCCTTTGAAACCTGTATAAAAGGAAACGGAGTCATGTGTCTTTAATGGGACTTGCTCATCAACACACTCCTTCCTCTGGTGTTTGAGTCTATTTTCTGCCAAAAGATCAGACAGTTGAAGGTGACTGAGTGGTTTTATAGCCACTACTTTCTTAAAGTAAATCAAACCTTACTACGCATGGTAAAATCCACACTTGTTAAAGTATCCACTTGGACATAAAAGCACACCAGTCACAATGGACCTATAAACCCAGACCTAACAAATAGAGCAGTTGACCTGGTTTTTAATGGTTTCTTCTTAACTGTATTGCTTGCAGACATCATACTACATCATAGACAACGTCTGTACAGGGCCAATGAGCTAAACTGTTTTAAAATCATCTGCCAAGGCCTCATTGGAAGACTGTGATGCTATTTCCACCAACAGTCATGTTGTCTTATCAGGGTGCATACAGTTGCACCACATCCGCACTTTGTCTTTGACTTTTTACATGTTCGAGAGATGGCATTCCCATATCGTCCGTGCAACATCATAACCACAAAATGTGCTTTTACCTTATAAAGAAAAATGAATAAATAAAAAAAAAAAAAACCCTATCTCTTTTGACACAATGTCAACAAGTGACAGCAGCTGCTCCACTGACATTAACGTTATGGACTTGTGGAAAATCCTTAGCATTTAAATAGGGCTTATATATAGGGTGTGTGTGTATATATAACAAAAGTGAAAATGTGCCCATAACCTTGAAAAGCCATCCTTGGTATCACTGTGTCACTTTGTCCCATGGAAATGGTTTGTATTTACATATAAACCTAGAGTTAGATTTTGTGTTTTTCTGTTTACCAATTTAGCAACAAATTCATTTTCTATGAATGGAGCTGTGGCTTGAAGATCAATTATTTAACAAATGCACATTTTACGTACTATGTATAACTATATCCAGTAGAGATTAAATTGAGATGAAGATTTGCATCCAAACATGTTTAAATCATTGATTGAAGTAGATTTGAAGTTTGAAAATAGAAGTAATCTATGATCGCAGGAATAAGCCTCTTCGAGATGGCCAGCAGTATGTGTACATGTGTTTTTGAATGCGGACACATATATATTATACAGTACATAATGCATTTTCTGTGTATGTATACAGCAAAGCACTGAACACCTGTCGACCAACATATATAATTGGTGTGATTTCACTGTGATAAGCTCACAGGCCACATTTTGATTGCTCGCCCGCCTTTTGCAGCACTGACTAACATGAGCACACGCTGGTCCACAATACGTGCCTTCAGACCTTCAACTAGACGTTTAGAGGTAATACAGCTTCCAAAGTCGGTCTGTTTTTTTTATGGCTTTAACAATGACATTCCAACAACCTTCATGAACATTTCCAATGCAATTTCTAAGCTGCATTTCACAATACATTCTGTCAAATTAGCCAATACACAGTGCAATCTTATGCTCCTCTAGTGTAAGGTAGAATTTAACGGCAATATTCAGACATTAGAGAAGAAGGCATTTTGTTATGATGTCATTTTGCTTGTGCAGCACACAACCTTCTGCCCGTTGCGGTCGAGATGATCTCTTTCCTTTGTTGATGTAACATGATGTTAAGTGCTGTGTCTAGTCTTTGTAAAACAAATGGTTCACAATTAGATTCTCCTAATGCACAGCAGGGAAGGTGGGGGGACTGGCAGGCTTGTTCCTAGCAGGCTGTGCGAACTGTTGATTTGAAATCAACCAGAGCGTAAGCAAAGTTTGGTCTGGGCATTAACAGGCCCGCCTGTGGGACTGGACTGGGCAGGGTGTCTGCTAGTCCTTCACTGACCAACCATGACTATGTTGCCCGGCAACAGCATACAGTCTGCTTGCTTGCATTGGTCAGTTGCTCTGTGGCATCTCACAATTGGCCCTGAATTTGAACTTGAGATTGTTTTATCAACACTAGGCATTATCCTCTGGGGACCATAAATATCAATATCATAAATACAGCAAAACCATCCATGTGTTTTGGCAATACCTTTCTTATGTCAAACACACTAATCGACTGATCAATCATAATGTGATTGTAAGGCCTTTCATCCAACGGAGTATAGCGTCGCAAGGGTTAAGAAACCCAGGTTTTTGCAGGGTCATTCATGCTGACCCACATAGCTGCATTTAATATATATTTTAGTCTCTCTCAGATGAACTCCCACTGGATCATTATGGGGAATGGAATGCACTGTTGCCTATATTAAACAGAGATCCCTACTTTGCAATACTATAATTAAACTCCATACAATATTTCTCGACCATTGTCCTGTGTGCAGGCAGTGGAGAGTTCTTTGAAGCCCACACATTTCCCAGGGGTCTGGATTCAGTTACAAGTCTGGTATTTGGGAACTTTATAAACCCAAAGTTCCTAGTTCTTAGTCACTGGGTCCTGGACATGAAGGGGATGGACCTCTGCAGGGACGTTAGCATATACAGTAGTAGATACAAAGCCCTGTGAGAAATGGCCTCTGGGCTGGAGTTCATTGTGACCCAGATTCTTCTCTTCTCTTCTCTTCTATTTTGGATAATGGGTTTTGGGTCAGCAATTTTTGCATTCAGTCACGTCTTAGTCCATCGCCACAGGGGTCAGTGCACTGACGTCAGGCCCCTCTCTGTGAGAGCCGGCGCCATCAGGGGTTAACTTCAGGTTCTGCATTGGTGACTTAAACACTGATACTCACAGTGAATCTGAAATGGAAACAAGACTTGGAGGTCAACACAAACCCTTCTGCTGGTTTCTAAAGTAATACATATTTATGTATCAGGCTTTGAAATCTTTGCAATTGAGTGTGACGTTCCCATCTGTGACTCAGTGAGTTCTCTGTTACTCAATCTTAACCTCATTGCTGGCAAACTAGCTATTCTTGCTTAAAAACACATTTCTCTGGAGACCTTAAAAACTGACTAATGAAGGCATACATCTCAAGTACAGGACATTCTGCATGCATTTCTACCTATCTGAAAATATTTCCTGACCTACTTGCAGCCTTTTAGTACGTAGATATGTGGATGATACATATTCGGGGAGGGCAATAAACAGCTGCCTGATTTGCTTTGGAAATGAAAGCTGACATCAGACGTCATAGCCCAGGCCTCCCAGCTTTGTGAATCATGCCTCGTCTCGTTCTTTTACCTGGCAAGCAAAGGCAGCACATACCTACCTGGCACTGGAGATAACATTAAGGTCACAGTGCTCATTTTCAGCTCTATACTCTGCTGATCTAATCTTGACATTGTGGTCATGTGGGCTGATGGCAACGCTGCTGGAATTGTCTGACGGATGGTGTGTCAAATGTACAGAAATTGATGTTAAAAGGCACACTTGCAAGTTCAGCACCTTGCTGTATGTCACACAGGCCAACCACAGCTGCTTATTCTGGGTATTTTGCCACAACCTCCAGATGGATACCATAACGTGAGACATGAGATGCTAAGGATGCATCCATTCAGACTTGAGATAAAGAGATGTGACAGTCTAGTGATGTGAGCCAGTGTATACACGTGGCTGCAGGGCTGTCGAGCATTTACACCTTCTAATTCACCTCTTGAGGTCATCGCAGGGTGCTGAGAGTGTCTCTCCGGTTTGGGGAAGTGGTGCTGTGTTAGCAAAACGCCTGTCACTGGGTTAAATATGAGGACTGTGAGCAGGTGAGGTCTGTTGGATCTTGACTTTCTTACCCCGACTCATTAAGCGCTTTCGTCTGGCAAAGGGCTGAGACAGATGAAACATGAGAGTCTGGGACTAAAGTTTTCTTTGATGATGAATCTTGTGTGATTCTGCTTTTAGTCTTTGTTCCTTTTCTGTGTCACCCTGTGTTTTAGTGTGTGTGTGTGTTTTTGCATGCCTCCTATGTGTCTTGTGTATGTTCGTGCACTTGCATAGGGGGATGTTCTTGCGTGTGTGGGTGTAACACAGGCAGCACAGGGCCAGTTTGAAGTTTGATTGATTATCATATCAGAGGTGATTATTATTACTGGGTGGCGGGAATGAATAGCCAGCAGTGTACCCTGCCAGAAAACGGTATCACTTATCACTGGGCTTTCCTCCAGCCATGCTGTAATGTTTTGGCAACCTGATATTGTTGCCATAATGCTCTCACAATATTATTCTGTCACTTTGTTGTGTGCTCAGTCATTTCCAAGGGCCTATTCCACAGTGAAAACCGTGTTCAGTATGCCTCCTGTGTCTGTATATGCATGTTACTGTAGCTGCATCTTTTAATTGCTGAAAGGAAGCCACTTGTTAGGGAGTCATGTTCAAATAGCTTCAAGTGTCTGCGCTTTTTTGACACACACACACACACACACACACACACACACACACACACACACACACTCCCACTCCCACTCCCACTCCCAAGTGCTCCGTGGGGTTATTGTATCTGTTGGTGGTCCACGGTCTCCTCACCAATAGATTCTTGCCTCATAAATATTTACAGGTGTGTGTGATGTGTGAGCTTCACATGCAAGGGTGTACTGCTTTATTCCCAGTTAGTCATGAGAGGGGTTTCTCAGTTTGCATTGGTGCTTTTAATCTTTAGCTTGCAGGTTTTGAGCAGTGAGCAGTATCAGGAAGGAGCTTGGTAGTTACTGAGAGCAAGCAAACTGACATCTCCCTCCCTCTGCATCCACCACACTTTCATCGCACATCAATAAAAGTTAATAGGCATTTTGTGCTGCCTCCTCCTTGTTGCTCCCTCTCGCTTTTTCCCCTGTCTCTTTCTTTTTCCACTTGCTCCCACTTGCATGGTGTGTTTTGTGTGAGCTCAGCTTCATCTCTGGTACAAGCCGCACGATTAACAGCATGAATATTGCCAGTGATGTCCAAGTGCTGTGCTGGAAAAGGTGATGATCATTCCTCAACACTCTCCCTCCTTTTCTCCGACTCCCCTATTGTCTCAGCCCTCTGTTCGTGTCTTCATCTCTTTTGGTTTTGTTGGTATTTATGTTGCTGACCCAGTTGTTTCCTTTATGTGTTTCAGGCTTACAGAAAAGTACAATGGCTGACCGTTTTGACTGTGACAACTGCAAGGAGTCTTTGTATGGCCGCAAGTACATCCAGTCAGATGACAGTCCCTACTGCATCCCCTGTTATGACAGCCTGTTCTCAAACACGTGTGATGAGTGCAAAGAGCTGATCGGCCATGATGCAAGGGTAAGGCATCCATTTTTACACGGTCAGACATGCAGTCAGCTATCTGCTCCACAACAGCAACAAGTGGAGTACGTACATATTAATTGAAACATCATTTTTTTTATTTGATTAAATGGAAAAACATGTGCCTGAATTATTTTGGTAACATTTATTTTCTGTAAGACTTGTACTAGAATGAACCCCGCATATGACCTTAGTCTTTCCACATTGTAGGCCACATACTAAGAGTTTAAACAAAGATATAGCACATCAAACATCTGCCCTAATTAGCTTTAAGCCATTTGTCTTACCATGTTTTGACATGGCGTTGGAGAGCTAAAACAGAAGTTATGTCATGTTAATGATGCATTATTCATGCTAAATGAGATGTGTTCTGTATATTTGGTGTGGCAAGACACAGTAAAGGCTAATTTAACATGCAATTATACAGACAATTTCCACTAAGTCCACATAAGCCAACAGGATAATTTTGACTAAGCATAAAAATGCAGCATGAGGGAACGTCTCCCTCGTCCCCACAATCAAGTTAAAATTGTATCTTCCCTTTTTGGAAAACACTAACATGAAGTGGATCATTTAACACTGACATATGCTACTTAGTGGAGTTTACAGAAAGGGGCATGCTGCAGTGCTTAGTAGTTTGCTTAGCTAAGAAGCCCAATGAGTTATCAACACCCTCATCGGCAGTGGACGATAAATAAGCCAGCGTTTTCTTGGCTCAGTGCCCTTTAGACACTCAATATAACATCCTTGTGAGACCTTTTTTAAACAAAAGCATGCACACAAGTACAGTACTGTATGTACATGTACACACAGTAACAATAACCACATTCCTTATTGCCTATGCAGACATTACATGGGTCACATTGACCCAGACCTATCCAACTGTCCTCTCTCCTTCTGTTGTAACTAGAAACATTTTTTAGTGTTTAGTCTTGCAGTATGTTCCTTATTTGCCTCCTTTAGATTATTGCAATTCTGAAACTTTAAAAACATACATTACATTTGGAAAGGACTCATAATATTTGAGGTGATTTAATTTCTGTGGTGTCTTTATTAAATGACCTCCATTTCCTTGTTGTTTCCTGTTGTGCTGCCGCCAGGAGCTCTTTTACGAGGATCGGCATTATCATGAGCACTGCTTCCGCTGTTTCCGCTGCGATCGCTCGTTGGCCGATGAGCCTTTCACCAGCCAGGATGACGCGTTGCTCTGCAATGACTGCTACTGTAATGAGTTCTCCTCCAAGTGTGTAGCCTGCGACAAGGTCGTCATGCCAGGTAAAGGAGCAAGGCATTTGTGCATACAGAGATTAGTTTTTTTTTTTTTTAAGGCTCATTCCATTTAGCTCTCTGAATGACTCTTTTCCCATCTGTTTTATGTATTCTTTTGTTAGAGAAGTAGAATTCTGGCTAGACTGTCACCTTTCTGAACCATGAACTAGTTTAGCTGGGAAGAGAGAGATGATTAAAATTAAATTAAATAAAACACTGAGTGACTCCTTCTTCTTGCACATAATGCATTTGACAGTGCCATATATTATGGTACTTCACTCACCCACTAAACATTAGTCTCATTGTACCACATTTTACTTTCCATGTAGTACACAAATTCAAATTTCAAGATAGACAAATGACTTTGGAAAATGATGACATGGCAAAATCCAGGAAGTGGGGACAAATGATATAAAGTATCAGATCAAGCTGATATAGAAAGGAAACATTTTTTAGGAAAAAGTGACGGAGATGAGAAAGAGATGTAAGGTAAGGGGGTCCACGACTGAGCAGCAGCCAGGGTGAATGTGACCGTGTAATTGCCAGTCTGCTTGACTTGTTGTCTGTAAGCCAGAACCCCAGGGCTGGTGGGCTGCCAGCAGGCTGATGATATGAAGAGATAAGCAAGTCAGTTATTCCAGCGTCCCTGTAGCAGCTTACACAGCCCTCATAAAGCAGCAAAAGTGTATGAGATTCCCTTTTATTTCTACTGTAGGTAATCTCATGCTTACTTATGAAGATCACACCTTTTGTATTGCAACGTTCAGTATAAGTTACGCTCAACTGAGTCACCTTAAGATGTAAAAATTGTTATAGAGAGAGATCAAAGGATATTTTAACTATCAAAGCTCCTGGGAGTTGGTAGAATCCAATACTGCAGACGTCACTGTATCAGCAAACAATCTGATGCACTTGGTTGCGATTCTGACTATTGTGACCTCTCCTCCAACAAAAGAACTAACAGCCAAAAACAGACTCACACACTTATCTTTGTTTAACAGCTGGATGCTAGGCTGAAGTGGTATATGTCTGTGACAAAAGGAGATACGAAACTTAATACCAATGCCATGGAAATTGATTTCTCATACGGTGATTTGGTTAAATAGACTGCTCTAATAAAATGGCTGTAATGCTCCCATTGCCAGACATGGTCACTCAGGGTGTTGTGTTCTCCCAGACAATGGTCCTTTTCTTTTGTTACTTAGTTTATTCTATTGGAAAATCCTCTGACCCAGAGAGCTTTTCTGTTGTTGAGCATAATGAAACTTCAATTATGTGCAAAGGCCATTTTCTGGGCAGAGATTTTGTATTTTGTTGGCATTCTGCTGTATATTACACCAATTATTTGCAAAGCTTTTTCAGGTTGTTTGAATGCTTGTGAAATGTATTGAGCATTTCAAATACTCATACCTAACTGCAAATATTTTCTTTCTTGAGCCACTGTAACTCCTGTAAGCTTATAACCTGGATGCTGAGCATTTTTGCAGTTTTTAAACTAGAGAACACCAGAGCACGCAGCCTGAAGCAATGAAACATTAGCACTATGCAGACAGCAGCAGTGCTAAACATCTGCCCCAGCAAACCACCATATAATAAAACACTCAACAGCTATCGGATAGAAGATGGATTGGTTGGGGACACGGAGGGGAGAGTGGCATTATCCCTTTCTGTAAGGCCTGCCGCCAGTTTCCAGCAGTAGGAAAGTGAGGCCTGTGGTATTATGATTTAAAATAAAATAAATCTTAGTGAAACAAAATTTGCTCTGTATGCCTTCATGCAATTCAAGTGTATTATTTCATAGTTCAATAAAATTACCACCAGACAAAACAAAATGGCCTTAACAACCAACCCTTTGAAGGGCAGTAAAAAATTCATTCTATGCAAAAAAGTTAACTCTCCACCTTCTCCCTGTCATTCTTTCCATCCTTCTCACTCTTTTTCTGCCTCTGTCTCCTGTCATCTCCCTTTCTCTCTGCTAGGTACGAGGAAGTTGGAGTACGCCGGCGCTACGTGGCACGAGGGCTGCTTCATATGTCACAGCTGCGAACAGCCCATTGGTTCGAAGTCTTTCATCCCTGACAAGGATGAACACTACTGTGTGTCCTGCTATGAGGACAAGTTCGCTCCACGCTGCACACGCTGTAAAAAGGTCAGTAAAGGTATCAAATAACTGCCAGAATGCAAACGCATGGGAGACATGAGAGGGATTAATGGGAATAGATTTTAGAAGTGAATTTAAAGGTTCTCGACACGACCTTTGACCCGTCTCATTTTCAGACCCTGGCTAAAGGTGGTGTGACCTATCGGGACGAGCCGTGGCATAAGGAGTGCTTTGTGTGCACCAGCTGTAAGACACAGCTGGCGGGTCAACACTTCACCTCCCGAGACGAAAGCCCTTACTGCCTCAAGTGCTTTGGCAGTCTTTACGCCAAGAAGTGCGAGGCCTGCAGCAAACCAATCACAGGCAAGCTTACGTCACTATGTTCTGCACGATAACAATGATTTGTGCTACTCTGGGTGCTGCTTTTGATACTGGGTTAGGGTTAAATGCTAAAAACACCATTCATATTGTAAACAAATTCACTCTTACAATTGGCAGCCAGTTTCTGCATTTTACATTGAGAGAATTCAACCAGGTGGCACACAAACTCTTCTAGATTTAAGTAAATCACAAAAGATTGCTTTAAAGCACACTGCCAATTTAAGGATCATACATGCCATTTCCATTGCAGGAAGCAACACATTTATGGGGAATATCTTAAAGGCCCTGAAAAATGATTTTCTCAGTCAGCTTTCTTACTATGTGTGACGGGGTCCAACAGGTACACACAATTTTTCACAACAGTTTTTGTTTTTTATCACATTGGAGATTTCTGCACTTCGGTTTTCCCCTGTGCTCTTCTTACTGCAATGAAAGTGGGTGGAGCTAAGATGGGAAAGGCGACATCACATTCTTCTGTGCACCAATCAGGATTTAGCAGGATTTGAATCAGAATCCGATGACAGTCGGTGGGTTGTTTGGTCACTGTCAATCAAATCTGATCAAGCCACACCCACACAGCTCTGATCAAGCAGATAAACTGAGTGTTTGAGTAATAAACTTTGAATAGATAATACATAAAGATGTTTTTTGAAACTTAGGCTGTAGATTTCTAAACTCTATGTATTGAAAAAGCTTTTTTTCCCCTGTGTTTTGAAGCATGCATGATTTGCAACTTGACTTGTGCTGATTTCAAAGTCAGCCCTCCAAAGCTTGACCTGCAGTTTAATCTCCGTCTCATTGCTCTTCTTGTCCTAGGTTTCGGAGGAGGAAAGTACATCTCATTTGAGGATCGCCAGTGGCATCAGCCGTGCTTCACCTGCTCCCAGTGCTCTGTTTCACTGGTGGGCGCTGGCTTTTTCCCTGACGGTGACAGGATCTTGTGCCGCGACTGCAACAGCAACCTATAGAGCCATTTACCTTATCCTCACCCTTCCCTTGACTTACACCCTTCGTCACAGCATTTCAAGAATCCGAGTCATTACCAAGGAAGGTAACACAGGCTAACAAATGCTGCCTCTCAGGTTGTTTTTATATAAAAAGATCAGTTCCTCGTGCTCCCTCTCTGGGTCAGATTTTCATTCAGGAGCTAGTGCGCAGAATTCTGTTTTGATGCTGCATTGTTTGAATGAACCACCACAAAAGATTTCCTCTTTAACCAGAACGTTAATGATTTTGTGAAACAAAGCTTATGGAGTGCCTTAAGAATAGCACAACATTTATGATATGTACTATTGAACCAAAGAAATGTAAAATGCTAGTCACTTGGAAAAAAATCTCTTCATATTTTATATAAAAAAAAGTTGCCATTTCAGGTAGAGAGGTCCGACTCTTAAGAGAAGACACGGAACACTGATACAGGATAGTATGTACACCTTGCAGTCCGTATTTCAAAGTATGGTGGAGGTACTGTTGTGATGCTCTTATAACTGCATTTTTAAGCATTTCATTTGCAATATGTCAGAAAGTAAAAGCAAGAAAATTACAACTTTGCTGATTTATGCCTTATGGTAGTTATGATCAATAAAGTCATTTGCACTTTGGATAAAATATTCCCTTGCTACCATGGTATGTGCACATAAAAACACAATTTTTAGAAAATGGCACACAAACCACTTTTTTGTTTGGTCATGTATCTGCTTTTGTTGAGCTTTGCAATGACACTTATTTTTACATAAAGTTTCTTCTTATTTCTCTTTTTCATTTGCTGTAATGAATCTTTTTATCACCTTTTGCTCAAAGAGACAGCATTTATAACCCAAAAGAAGCTGAAATGAAATGCAATACCGTTGTGTATTGCAGGAGTGTTCATCTGCCATGATGCCACAATCATTATTTTTGTTGCCGTTAACGCTGTTAGTGTTTTGTTTTTCCATTGTCAGTTTGTAACGTGTATGTGAAAAAGCATTTAAAAATGACCTAGATTTCATTATTTCAGCTTTGATGCTGGTGAGTCAGAGTTGGCAAGTATACATTTTGAGATGGAAAATATGCCATTGAGGCCATTACAGTATGAACATAAGGCTAATGCTACATTATAGTTTTGTTTGTGAAGTCTTATGAAATAAATTTACACTGACTGATCTGGGCAGTGTTTTATGTTCTGTGTGTATTTGTGGTTATATTGAAATCTGCATTACTGGTTTATGAGGTCATAGCTCTCTGTGGATTTGTGTTTACTGTCTAAGCCAGAGAAAACCCTTCTGGTGCTTAAAATGTCTTTCTAGGAAAGATCGGTGCATGAGTGTGCAAAAGTGTTGGAGAGAAACCATGTGTGTGTAAAAAGTGTTTGTGTGTGCCTGTAGGTTTAATATACTTTTGTGTGTTTTTGTGAGCAGGCAGAGTAAAAGGAAGAGTGAGCACACATCTGTGTGTGTGTGTGTGTGTGTGTGTGTGTGTGTGTGTGTGTGTGTGTGTGTGTGTGTGTGTGTGTGTGTGTGTGTGTGTGTGTGTGTGT
>JAVQJF010026259.1:0-13696 GCA_036023855.1 Gadopsis marmoratus | reverse complement strand
TCCCCGACTCCCTCCCTCCCTTACCTGTTGCCCCCTGACCCCCCCCTGCTCTGAGCTCCTCCTCCCTCCTCTCTCCATCATCCCTCCTTCCCGCTCCATCTGTTTCTTTCTGCCATTCTGGCCAGCTGACCTGGTGCTTGGTATTACGGGGTTTCCCTGTGGGGGCTACCATTGTGGTCTCTGACAGGTGTGTGTGTGTGTGTGTGTGTGTGTGTGTGTGTGTGTGTGTGTGTGTGTGTGTGCACCCCATGTGTGTTGCTTGCAGGCTTTCATTCAGCATGAGAGATTAGTGATGGTACAGACAGCAATTCAGGGCAAATACAACTCCTGTCACTGACTTGAATACAATACTTTCATTCAATGATAACCTCAACCTTGGCCACTAACAGTCTGTGCGTGTGTGTGTGTGTGAGCAAGGGACTGTGTGACTATGTCCATGTGGTATGGACGAGCATAGAGAATGAGCTGCCATAACTTGTTATGTCTCATTATAACACCTCTTAGAGGCTGCACAGCCACAAAATGAGCTATTTTAGCACCGTTGTCCTCACTCATCCCGAGACGAATAGGATATTAGTGCACCGTCATGCACACTCGCACACACACACGCACGCACGCACGCACACACACACACTAGACAGATGTGAAATGAAGGACTCTGAAGGAGCTGCATGTCAATTATAGTGATTGTGTGTGTGTTTGTGTGTGTGTGTATGTTTTGTGTGACGGCACTAAAGACAGTATTTAAGTCTCTCCGACAACTACAAAGAGCATTGTGGTGGAGACCTCATGACAACCTCCCAGTTCCAAGCAGCTATGAGGTGACAACAGCAATAGGGTTTTTTTTTTGCTTTCAACGCACCACTTTGGTGCGCTCAGACTGCAGGAGGAGAGAGGGGGTGCAGAGGGGTGAGACAGACAGTCACTGAGAGAGTAAAATAGGTGGAGGTAGGAGGTTAGGATAGGTGGGGAGGCAGTGCATACCAGAAATTTTAAAGTGGACTTTTGTTTCTACATGTATGTCTGGATCCTCAATAAAAAAAAACCCATTGATTTAAAAGCACAACAAATTCAGCTGATGAGAAAAGGAGTAACAGAGGTGGACTGAGGGCTGGCCTTGTCTGATCAGGTGTTCCTTTCTTGCCTTTCTCGGATCACAAAGAGAGATGTAGTAAAAACTGAATAGAGTGGAAGGAGGGATTTGCCAAGAGTAGATTATAGTCTATAGAATGGGAAGTGAAGACGAGTGAATAGTCAGTCATCTATGTTTGAACAAAGAACAAAGGATAGGAAGTAGGATTTAGGATTGGGCGGTGTCCATGGTTTGATACCTTTTAAATCTTCCACAAATGTTCCCGTGGTAAAGGGAATTACCTGCTGACTTTAGAAATAATGTTGTCGGGGAACTAGAATATTAATTCAGCTGCTAAATGCGGATTTTAGATGGTCACCACTGTACCGTCTCCTACCATATGTTTGGTTTCTTTTTAAAATCAGATTTAATAATTATGTTCTCTTAACAACATTACAATGGAACAGCAAACATTACACATGTTACTTTTTGTACCGTGTCATCACATCAGTGCAGGTCTTCCACACTGGGACTTTGTATTTCACTGTTTACGGTACCCAAAGGCAATTATCATTGTTGGCTGTGACTGGTTGGGCCTTGTCATTTCATATTTGCAGCAGTTAGCAGGTGACTTATTCAGAGGTATTTCCATCTCTGGCTGCTTCTTTTTTCATGCAAATCTTACTGTGACACACTGGAGACTTGCTGGCGCTTCCTTGTCTTTCGGTGCAAACTCCAAATTCTGCTCAATTTCAGCAGTTATATTCTTTATAGCAACCAACATGTTTGTGCTTGCCATCGTTTTCCCCATCTCTTACGTGAGGAGTCATGTGGTATTATCAGAATCAAAATCTCTTATATACCAAAACTAAACACAAAAACCTTTCTGTCATTTGTATTCCCTACAACATAATCAATCTTTGAGATTATAGAGGAATGTTTTTTCTGTGATTACTCTTTCTATCCTATCAAACTGGAATCGTTGTGCTACAGATACAAAAAACAGGTTGTTCCACTGCAAAAGAAGTTGCAGTATTTTGAAAACACAAGGTAATATTACAAGTGATTTCCCCCCCCCAGATAATCTACATTAAACCTCCCTATATCATCCACTATTCCAACATTCTGTCTATTTGTACTTGACGACACAACAGCAAAACAGCTAGACAAGACAATGGAACATGAGGTAAACAGAAGGTAAACGAGAGTGTGCTGGGCTGCAGCCTGGCATTCCACAGTGATGCATTTGACCCTTCGTTCTCGCTTGTTGTCCTGCTTGACAGGACAGCTAAATCGGAGGGTTGATAGGGCCACTGACCTCCATGATAGGTGGAGTTAGGCACTGCACAGCAGCGCAGACTCATGTTTTCTCATTGATCCCAACCATGCGTGAATTGAGCACATGAACATGCACATGCACATGCACTCACACACACACACATACACACACACACACACACACACACACACACACATGCACAAAGATGTACATACAAATGCAATGTGGGGGGAGGATAATAATCTTGATTTCTTTGAACCTGTGGGAGGACCCGTACCAGGTGATTGGCTCATTTATTCTGTTGCCCCGTGGGAGTCTGCGATCTAGCAGGAATATATTTAGGTTTGTGTGTGTATATGTTTGTAAGATGTGCGAGTAAGGATGTGTGTTTGACGTTTGTCAAAATGTGCTTTTTTTGTGCTACTACCTCATTTGATTTAAAGGTCTTTGCCATTTTGTGTGTTGCCCAGTGTGTCTCTGTGTGTATGTGTATGTGTGTGCTAGTGCGAACCAGTGTGTGTGTGCGTGTTATTTTCCAGCTCAGTTAGTGTGTGAGGCATGTGTTGGCAGATTGCCAAGCCCAGGCTCTACACCCAGTAGACGTAGTCTCAAATGGCAACCCCAGATGCCCGGGCTCACAGCCCATACACACTCAGCACAAGGCACACTCACCATTTTCCCTTCTCATTTCTGTCTCTAACATTCCCCCTTTCTGTGTTTCACTTTGTGTCTCATTTCTTTCTTGTGTGTGTAAGACAGACAGTCAAAGAGAGAGTAGTGTGTTTGTAGCTGGAGGATAGTGTGTGATAGGCAGCTCTGATAAGTGAGGAAGCTGGACTTTGATCTCTCCACTTCGGACTAACTGACAGAAACTCAAAACTCCAAAACGCACTGACGCACGCTCCTGTCACAGCACAACAGGAAAAGCTATGTCAAAATGTGAGAAATTTCCTCTCCTCTCCTCTCCTCTCCTCTCCTCTCCTCTCCTCTCCTCTCCTCTCCTCTCTCAGCCTGTTTTTCTGACTGTAAAAAACACTTTGTCACCAACATTTTACGGCTCTTTTATTTGTTTATGTGTGTGGCTGGGTAGGGGACAGACGCACTCACAGTGTTGCATTTATATACAACCCTGCACTGTAGCCCACAAATTCAGAGTGTTTGTTCATTTTGCTTGTATTTCTGTTTCTCGTGTCATATATTTCTAGCCATGTTTTCTTTCCAGTATATTTTTTCCCACAGCCCCTCCAGGGGAAAACATACTAAAACTGTGCAGAGAACGTGTGACTGCAATAAGGCTAATTCTGTCTCTTTTTCTCCCCTCTCCCTCACCCTGCTTCTCTCCCCTGCTCTGCTGCCTTGTGCTGGTGCTGTGTGTTTGGACATATCTACTCCCTTAGGTGAGTTGAATTTTTCTTACAGTGCAGTTCAGTGCTAAACTAAGGAGACACACTGAATTTCAAGGACTCGTGCTCTCATGTGTTGTGCCTGAGTTTATACACTGACTGTCTATAAACTGTACATCATGGTTTTATTTGAAATTAGTCACCATAAAATGCTGGCATATCATCAATTAGGAAACATCCAACTTAATTTTGAGCACCAGTTATAAATTAAAACAGTTATGGTGGTGTGCTCATACTGCTGAGTAGTTATGGCCACTGGCTATTAAGTGACATGTGTCCCTGCTCGCTGTTCTGTGACCAAATACTTTCTCCAATCTGCCTCTTTCTGTTGCCCAACTCTCTGACCTGCCCACGTCCACCAGTTCAAGAGTCATAATCATGATTTACAATTGTGATCACAACGTCAGGATGGTAATTGTGATTATGACTTTAGCCATAATTGTGCAGCCCCCTTGCACAAAGTAGACATTGGAGTTTATGCAGCAATCAGAAATACAGGCACTTTCCAGTTTATATATGGAGAAACACAGTATATTGTTCTGTATTGTATTGAGAAAAGTCCTATTTCACAGATTTTCTCTCATCATGCCATGATAATCGCTGTCCTGGGAGCATTTTGTATAATGAAAATGCCAAGAAATAGTAACCCCTGACAGTAAAAGTGTTCTCTGGTTTTTCGACATTATTTTGGCTCATCTGAGAGAACTTGGCAAACCACCAGAAACATAGCATTTGTGGTTTTGTTTATCCGTCGATGTTAGTAGTGTTTTCCAATGCCCATGTCCATATCCACGGGGAACTCAGGGTCTTTTTGTAAATATATTGCAATGGTGTTTGTCACCAGCAGTAATAGTGGCAGCCCTGTGCTGCATTTCTTAAAGTGGTTGGATTAGAAAGAATATATTCTGCAAAGGTGTGATGGGGACTAATCGTGGTCATGGGCCTTTTACTCTTTATGCTATACATTTGTCGAAGAGAGAAAAGAGACGCAGATTCTCCTGATACACTTCCTACAACCAGTGTTTTTTTATGAGGATATGAGGATTGATAGGAGCGGATGGTCCTGACATAGCTCGGTGGTTTTATGTGAGCAGAGATCCTGAGAATGGATCTGTGCGAACTACTGCAGCCATTATGTTTCCATGATGAAATTATTCATATTCTTGTCACCTTTATGATTAGATTAGCAGTTGCATTGCATAAGCACGGAAAGACAGAGTTTTAAATCTAACCAGTTTGGTGCACAGAAGCACTTAGAAAAGAAAAGTTCAGTCAACACTTCCAGTATAACAGCACAATAATTTGAAAATGCACAGTAAACACTTCCAATTATAGAAAAAGGTTTTTCTAACCAAAATGAGTCGGTACATCCTACAACTGTTGGGGATGACAGATAAAATACCATCTGCAGCACAAATACTGCAGAATCTAACTATATATTGATTTCTTTCATTTGATCAACAGCTCGTTTGCATTTTCTCTCCAATTTCTATTACCTGCAGCATTTTCTGAGCCGTGCTCATTGGAAGGGGACCGTGTTTACTGTAAGCTGCAATGATCTGTGTCTACTTGGCAGCAAGAAACACATTTCTCTGTGAAACACATTTTTGATACATTTGCAGAAACTTCTGGTATTTAGAATAAACTCTACAGTCAACCTAGTTTGAGTTTACACGTTCATGCGTGACCAAGGAAAATACTTTTGCCCAGAGTTTAAGCGCCTCTTCTCTTTTTTAATTCACTCCAGAGTTGAACCTGAGTTGTTCTAGCAATTAAAGTGTTTTTCTATACAGAGTAGAATATTAATAAAGGGTTGCAAGAACAAAATAATATTTGGGTTTTTTGGGTTTGTGTAAGGTTTGGGTAAATGTATGTACCCACTTTTTTATATTATTATTTCTTTTTGTAGCGACACAAGGCATTAATTTTGACTTATAGCCCAGTCCTACATAGTTGGCCAATGATTTATGTGCTTTTGGAAGGTCTGTGTGCATGCATGCTTGACAAAACAGCCATGAAAATAGCACAAAATGCCAGCACTTGCACTGAAATGAACTCTGTAGGCGGAGGCGCAAGTGTCATTTATGCCACTGAAACTGTTCTGTGGCACCCAATTTGTACTGATTTATAGTGTCATGGCTCACCATGACATTGCATGACAGAATGTGAACTGGAGCACTCAATCCCGGAGTGCCAACAGAATTGTCACTTCACTGACATAAGGTCGCAGGGCTTCATCTGCATTCACACAAAATAGTTTAGTTTTTTATGCTTCTGAAAGCCTTTTACTGTGATGTGAGCTCACTAATTAGATATATTTTGATGGAAAATTTATACGGCATTGTGGGATAGCTTCCGAAGAATTTTGCTTTACTGGCACCATGAAGTCCGAAGGCCCAAATGTTCATTTGCAGTCATTATGCTAATGGCAATTAGTATTGACTTTTGCTGCGTGCTGGAGAGTGGGCCAAATGTTCACAAGAAATTATAGCAGCCGTCACTGAGAGCAGTATTTATGCTGACGTGATGTTTATTCTGACCAAACGGAGAGCTCTGGTGCACAGACGCGACTGACACCTGTACGTGTGCATGTGACTGGGTGTGCTGATGTGCATTTTGAAGTGCATTGCGTAATACTTTGGCAGAAGAGAGCGAGTGGGTTTTATGAAGGGTGCATTACTGGACAGAGAGCAGGGAGAGACTGCTCTCATCCCCTGTTACCCAACATTATTCACTGTGTTTTGGTGTGTGTGTGGGTGTGTGCACGGAAAGGTGTTGGCATGATACATTACCCTCTGTGGAATATTGCGAACATGTTTTTGCATGTAGAAGGGGGAATTTTGTGCATATGTCATCAGACACAAGTAGTGCTGAAATGAGTTTTTATAAATTTTTAGAAAATAATAATTTAAATGAATTCATTAACCATTTTGAGACATTTAAGCAGTGAAAATGTTAACGTAGGGTTATTGAATGCTTTTGGGTGTTTTGGGACAAATTTAGCAGTTCAAAGACATTACTTTTGACTCTGGGAACTTGTGAAGAACATTCTTCTTATGCTTTTTACATTTTATAGGTGAGAATCAGTTAATGGAATAAATAATTGATAGATTAAATCTGTATTGAA
Organism: Gadopsis marmoratus; assembly: GCA_036023855.1. Lineage (NCBI taxonomy): Eukaryota > Metazoa > Chordata > Actinopteri > Centrarchiformes > Percichthyidae > Gadopsis > Gadopsis marmoratus. The sequence goes on along the minus strand of JAVQJF010026259.1, from coordinate 6,815 downwards.
AATAATCATTAACTGACACACACCATGCACCAGCTGGTGAACCTCCATTTTTCCGTACATTCTGTGTCACACCTCTCTCTGCAGCCTGTTTTCAATCAATGGTTTAAGTTTTTTCTTGGATTTTGTTCATCTCTCATTTGCCTGCCCTCCACTCCATTGTTTCCCCCCCTCTCTCTCTTTCCACCCTTCCTTGTATCACCTTTCCTCCTCTCTTTATTCCTCGGCCTCCTTCATTCTTTCGGTCTTGTCATTTTCACCTTTCTTCTCTCTCCATCTCTCACACTAATCCGCAGAAGACGGTATGGGTCTGCACTCTGGGATTGAAGGAAAGAGGGTTTAATACCCTACCTGAGTGTGTGTGTGTGTGTGTACGTGAGCAGCTTTGTGCATGCTTGCATGCACACCCCTTTGCTTGTGTGAAATGGGGAGATATTGGTCTGAATATATAAGAGGATTCAATGGTGCGGTGTGGAATTTTCGTTTCTCCCACTGCAGAAAGAGGACACAGTGGCTTGACAAAGACAGGGAAAGTTTGTCTTTTTGTTCCGGACTGTACATCCCCCTCTCCTCTCAAACACACAGCAACAAACACACACCCTGTTGTAGAAAGAGTGCGAATGATGTATAGAGCTCTCGTCTGTGATAAGCCTCATCCACCACTCCTTGCTGTTACTCGTCCTTTCTGCCATCCATGGGTTCTGTGCTCTTGTTAGCGGGTCGATGAGGGCAGGGGCAGGAGGAGGAGGGGGAGGAGGAGGAGGGGGAGGGCTGACTCCAGGCTATCAGATGATACTACTCATTCTGTTAACTATCCTCTTCCTCTCGTCGTCCCCTTTTTGCTGTCTTTCCCTCGCTCTCTACATCCACTCCTTCCTCCCTTCATCTCCTGGGCAGTAGAAATTACTTGTCCCCTTGCAAGGGTGCATCATCAATCCTATGATTCATTGCATGTTGCCACCATAATGGCAGCTGCTTTGATTGAATCGAGGGGGTGCGTGCGTTTGTGTCTCTGCTCGGACACAGTTGTGTGTGCGTGAGAGATGACTTCTGAATGAAAGGTTTATTTTTTTAACCTTTTTAAAGCTCTGCGTTTGTCTGCCCTCCACCTCTTGCACACACTCCCTCTCTCCCCCCATCTCTCGCCATATCACCCACGCTCTTCAGGGCTGGAGTGTTGTTTACTTGACCCTCTCTCCCTTGTTTTCTTTTCTTTTTTGCAGTTTATCAGTCCATTTAGTACTAAATGCTAATGCTGTAATAAATTGTGTGTTTTTGTGTTAGGGGAACGCTCATAATGGGTAATACAATCAGAAAAATGGAAGGGCCTTTGCTCCCTGTTAATTCACTGCTTTCTAATGCACGTCTTTCTTCCTGCTCGACTCTCACGCTCTTGACTCTCCCGCCCTCCCGTCTGTTTCTCTCACCCTTCTTAGTTTTGTCGTTGTTCATCTCTTTAAATATAATTTCTTCATTCATCCAATTCCAGTAATGTTATTGGCTTCTCCCTGCCTCTTGTTTCTTTGTTTCGCACTTTGTTATTTCTCTCTCTCTGTCTCGCACCTGCCCAAACTTTGATTGGGGATAAGGTGTCAGATTGATGCCAGTGGGTTCAATGTAAATTGAGTGAAGTTGGACTCTCTGGCCATGTGGTCATGTGTTTTTTTTTAACCAGTTAATGTGTTGTTTATTTGGTGTATCATTCATTATACGTGTACTATATTTATTGTAACCATGGAAGGCAGAGTGTTCTTGTTTGATTTGAAACTAAGAAAGTGACTGAAATGCTCTGTAACATTTGCATGTTTTTTAGTAAATACGTAAGTAACATCCCCTTTTCACGGCAGACATCTTGACTTGTAAAACAGAAAAGGCACAGGCGACGGCTGCATTCCATTTAGCAGAGCCGGTTCCAGGGCTCTGGTATTGTGTATGCTCACTCAATGACATGGCTTACAGGCACACTTAATGGACTGCAGCCATTAATGTTATTACTTACACCTATGCTTTTCCTGCTTTGACTAGTCAAAGTATCTTGCTGTGAAAAGAGTCTATTGTGATTGAACAGCCATCACAACATGTGTGGTGAGGAAGTCTTTGTTTGCTATGCTGGCTGCCAGTTCTCTGCTACATTAGCATTCATACATACATTCTTTTATGTATTTCAGTCCTTAGATTTACAGACAATCAGAACTACCCTTTTTAAAACCATAGTTTCCCATCAAAATTTGGTGTTAACACGCTGGTGGCAGCTTCGTGTTAAAACCATAATTAAACAGAGGTGATTTGGAGGGTCCTGGTGGCCGAATGGTTACACCGCATGTTGTTTAGAATATTTAGATAAAGTAAGCATTTAACATTAAGGGATACAGTTTATTCACAATATGGTGAGAAATGCGCCATTTTTACCATCAGTTGTTGAGAAGGTTTTTTACTGTTACACTTACAGACATTTCTCACTGTCTTTGTCTTACTTACACCCTCGTTCATATTTTCATGTATTTTTAGCTTGTAATTCTTGTATTTTTGGAAGAAAATATTTCTACAATTTTCTACAGTACAAAGGTTGTTCTTGGAAATCACAGCCTCACTCACTACTTCCTTTGTAATGGACATTACTTTACTATAGTGAGCAGTAAATTAATATTTCATGCAATTATGAACAATCATTATTTTGTGTAACGGCTGGTAGGTGTAGTGTCGTCTTCTACTTCTTCTGCACTCAAAAAAAATGGCAGAGGGTATATATTGTGCACTATATATAAAAGAAGGAGTGATTTCGGACAAAGCCAATCCGTCTGTCATTGTCAAGTTGCTTAGTGTTCTGTACCAAAGTAGATATCATGGTGCTGTAGAATAAAGATGGACTCATGCGATGTGATGAATACATTTATGATCAAGTCATACTACATGTACCTTTACGTAACTCTGCCACTTTGTTTTTATCATTGTTACTTGTCTCACTGCGGTCCTGCAGGTCAAATTTAATCTAAAATCCATCTTGTCTTCAGATAAAAGCCTTTATCCTTTTTGTACACGTAGTGTACTTTTGGCATACTCAGGTTTTACGAGCTGGCAATCGGGAATTCTGACAGAGAGAACTGTTGTCTGTTTGTCTGCCCTGTGATTGACTGGCGACCAGTCGGCGACCAGTCCAGGGTGGTTCCCCGCCTCTCGCCCAATGTTAGCTGTGATTGGCTCCAGCCCCGCCCCTGTGACCCTTCATGGTATTGGAAAATGAATGAATGAATTGTTAACTGTATCCTACAAGTGCTTGGATGGCACAAAGTGCACACATCATATTAATGCTGCCACAAGTAGTAACAGTATAATATGCTGCTACTTCTTTGTAATCTTTGTGGCCATAAAATCACTTTCCATGTAACATATGAAAACCCTGGTGTGATTTCTACCACAGCCATGACCAGGATGAATCATTCTGACAGTGAGGTAGTATCACTGTCATGTAGCATTGAGTCTCACAAACCTGTTGCCTAACCATTTTGTGTTGAAAGATGTGTTTTCATGTTTCCTCAGAGCCCAGCGCACTCCCAGTTTGCCCCAAATGACAATGTTATTTGTCAAACAAGCATTGCCGACAGTCAGATGGAGAAGAATGGATCACATATGTGAGGCTCGGAAATAATAATCCTTTGCCTCCAGATACCTGGAGATATGAGATATGAGTTCTGTTTTATCTGAGTGACAGCAGTTCAGGAGACAGAGATTGGCTTTGCTTGTTGACCTCAAATGCATTCTAAAGAACCTATCACAGGATGAAGACTATTTACATACTGTATACTGAAAAATAAACAACTGTATCATCAATACGCCACCAAGAGAGGAATTATGCAGCACTGATGACCAAGAGCATCGCTGTTGTCTAACATTTTGGAAATGACAGATATGAGTACATAATAGTGTGTATAATGTAGTCCCAATATCAAAACAAATATTAATATAAATATAATATAACAAATAAATATAGCCTGGTCTTTTTGTTTTATTCAGTTGTTAGAAAAAGGGGGAGAGCTCATACCTGTCACTCCTGCTGTATCTGTCTGCTGTCAAGTGATGTGATGATGTGATGTGAGGGTTGTCAGGAGAGCTTGTCTGGCTGATATCTTCTTCTTCATTTGACTTATTACACTTCAGTTTGAATTAATTGTGACACTATTGCTCTCACAGCTTGAAACAGTCAAGCTTTAGTGAGGAGTGATATAGAAATGTTTGAGCTTGTTTGTTTTAGGGATGCATTTTTCTCCTATTAAAAGACGCTCTATGCACATGCTGACAGTATGTGATAGAAGAGCTAAATTTTATAGTGTAACACCAGGACTCATAACAGAAATACTATAAGTTGAATCATGCAAATTGAGCATTCAAGGGGTGCTATTGACAATTAGAGTGCAAGCTGTGAGGCTCAACAGCATTAACAATGTCCATGGAGCCCAAAAACAGACAGTCAGGGAGATGATAATACAAAATAGTAGATGTTAAACATGTTCCAGCAGGAAGCTACATGCAGTAGGAAGAAAATTTCAAGTTGATGTCTGAACCTGTTTTCAACAGTGTTAGCAGAACCATTTATGAAACAGCAGAGGATGTTTGTCCTGTCAAATATAACCTGCTTCTCAATAGCTGATTTCAAAACAACCGCAAAGCAAATTTGCACAGAGCCTCTGAGGTTCCAAGCTGCTCCTTTGTGAATTACTACCACCAGAAAACAAGATTTATCTTAACTGTTTGAAAAGTTTGAAATCAAGAGAAAATACAATGAATATCACATTCTCATGCTGTGACCATATGCTGTTAGTAAGGGCATGCAGGCCAAAAGACGAAAACTTCAGTTCTATCCTTGTTATTGAAGGGTCCTGCATCTGTGAACTGCAATTTGATATGGCAAAGGGTTTAGATGAAGGTGTTAACCTGACTGATCTAATATATGTGCGGTGAATAGTAGCTGTGCGAGCTGTCAAAGTATAATGATCGTGTCTCCATTTTTTGCTCGCATTCATCAATTATCAAGGCACAGTGATTTATTGCAGGCTGCCACAGAGGCACAAAGTGCGCAGCACCCCCTGGAACAAATGATCTTCATGTAGATTAACATCTCACAAAGTTACAGCACTAAATGAACAGTTATGTGTAAGGTGATGATTCCAGTGATGAATAATTTGTCTCCTTTTATGCCTGTATAATGATCAAAAGTGATAGCGATTCCATTTTTCATTGTGAATGATGTCTTAGAGCAGCTATGTGTTAGATAGTAAGACACAGTGAAGTAAATTGAAATGGCATAAAAGAAAATATTGATATTGAGTTCTAGCATTGATCCAGGACTGCATTAAAAGCAGTATGATCCCAGCTCTTTGCAATTTAATGAATTGCCTGAAAACAGGCCCAGTTGTGAGCAGGCTTGTCAAAGTAGACAGCAGTGTCAATTTAGGCAGAGGAGGAGGTTGCACAGTGATGGCTGGAATGACAGTGGGGGTTCTCAGGAGGTCTTGCTGAGGAGTAACGCTCATTTAATTATTGCCATTATTTCCCAAGTCTTCCTCCCTTCTCATTATTAAACACAGGGTTGTTTGTCTCCATATGCTGTGGGAGGACGTGGAAAAAAAAGCTGACACTCTTATTTAATGTGGCTCTTCTTCATTTTGGGCATGTGCATAACTCTAGACGGTTAAGGAGCAAGATGGCTGCAGAGGGTTTGTTTTTGTTGTGTGGTAATAAAGGGTGGCATGAGGATGGTGCACTGGCTAGGCTAGAGATGCTATGCAAGCAGTTTGAAACCCCAGTGTACTGCTGACAAAATAACTGGAGTAACTACTGTAAACAAATGAGACTATGATGAAGACAACTAACACTCCTTCCTCCCACTGTCCCTCCTAATGCTCTCTGGTTTTTGCTTCACAGAGCACCATAAAGAGTAATATCAGCTCTTGATAAAAGCCAATACCTGCAGGTCAAAGTAAATTGATATGAAGTTGAAATGGCTCAACTAGAAGGCTGGAGGAGGTGTACAATTCTTACTTACAAGACAAAAATGGTTCTGATTTGGTTCATTAGTGCTCTCTCCCCTAATGACATTAAGCAATCCACAATCACCTTAAACACTATACTTTGCTTTACACGAGCTCCATTATCCTGACCTCTGACCATAATTCATGTTGTATGCCATACATTGGAGATACTCAGCTTATGGCTCATTGGCCAACTCTGGCCCAAAATAGGGTTCCAGGTGGCCAGTCGAAAAGCGTTGATGTGTTCAATACTTATTTTACCCACACACCAGTGCCGGTTCTAGCCTGCTATATTTGGGTGGGCAGGTAGAAATAATGGGTGGGCAACAAGGCCGAAAGTTGCCGGTTCAAATTCCTGACCATAAAACAGATTGGAAGCTAGTGAAGTAGGCATTTCTAAGTTTGCTAACTACCCTATGATTTCAGTCAGGAGGGCAGGTTTATTTACCATTCAATAAAACATTTGAAGTTTGTAAGTTGTCCTGACTGAAATGCATGTAAAACACCCTTTTCTCTTTTTTTTCACTCCTTAGTGAAGGTGCAGTGTTATTCAAACTGAAAGGTGCCAAAGGAAACACTGAATAAACAAATCAATTCTATACTCAAACTTCAATGTAACTATATACATATAATCCAACAGTGCAAAGTCGGAACATGTTATAAAACTATTGTTTTTCTCTTTTTTGCCTAAACAATTCTTTACCCCTCATTTATCTATTTATAACATCAGTCTCCTGTTTCCTTTGGCAAACATTTTAACAAACTCATCCATGTCTAAGCTATTTGTGATGT
>JAVQJF010026255.1:0-19156 GCA_036023855.1 Gadopsis marmoratus | reverse complement strand
TGATTCTTAGTTTTATTCATCTACATGTGCTGTTGTTTTTCATGGGGGGGGGCTTCCTGAGGCAGTCATGAGGATAGAGTGTTAGTGAGCAGAGTAGGTCACTTTTAAATTTCCATTATGTCAGCTAAAGCATGTGTAACCGGTGTGCAATGCAGTCTGGACTTGGAGCCTCGTGGCAGCTAAATTTACAGAGGAAAAGGAAATTCCCTTTTGCAATAACTGCACCGTTAACTTTGGGCTGCGTATGCTGCATGCACATGTCCTGCAGTGGTGAGAACTGTGCTGCTGAATTTCCCCAAACTGTCAGAAAACAAAAAGCATGTATGTAGTTAGGCTATCATGTGGCATACATGGGCACGTTGGTCCTCCGCAGCAAACATCTTTCATTAGGGAAGAACCCCCCCCTCCCCTGAGGCAAACACTCGCTTCTTTTATTTACCACTTACTCACATTTTTACATTGTCCCTCATCAGTGCAGTTAACGTCCCCGTCTGTCTGTAAAGTTTTGATGACCACCGTTGCAGCAGTTTACGGGTTAAACTCTTCGGGGGGGGGGGGACAAAAACTAAACTGCTTTCAAATGTGCCCCCTGTCGCTGCGGCGTTGCGCAGAATGAGATAGTAATTTGTTAAGCGGCATCATTTGCTCTATAAGTTGACACCGTATCTGCCGGTCTGCTGCAGCTGTCGGCACTGACCTCTGACTCCGCGCGTTGTCCGAAGTCCATTTCGGCTCCACGCCGGGTTGCGAAATAGATGATAGGCTCTCCCTCCCCGCTGTTTTCGTTATTCCTCCAAGACGTGTCTCTTATCGCGATGTGCACCCCCGCTGTCCCGCCGTCTGCCTCTTACATCATCATATATGGGTTTGGTTTTTTTTACTGCGTGAACCTGCGCCACGAGCCTGACGTCAGAATCACACTCGCGTCCCATTCACACGCGCTGTGTGGACCCCGGATGCCTCAGTGTTCTTGGTCACACGCCGCCGTAACTTCTTAATAGGCTCGTCTAATATTTCAAAATAAAAGTCTCACTCAGCGATAGAATATGTCAACTCGAATATCAGACGATTAAAGGCAATGCACACACATAAATGAACACTTTCTATATGCAGTCTATATGTGTCTCTCGTTTTTCAAACTTCAGCCTCAGCGTGATGCGTTTAACATTTAAGAGAACAGCTGACCACAGTTTCCTTTTCATTATTGTGTTGTATGTTCAAGTTCAACGGAAACCCATTCTTCTGTTGGGATGGAAACCTGGCTGCTGATCCTGTAGTATCATATCAAATATTGGTGAAACCACATTCACTTCTTCTTTTTTTTTTTTTTTTTTGTCTATCCTGCCACAGCTGTAGCTACAAAGAAATCCTGCAAAGGATCCGTGATTTGCCCGAATAGCCTATTATAGTCGGTTAACCTGTGACCTCCTGGAGTCAATATGAAAACTAATAACTGTCAACGGTGTCATATGGAAAAGTCGAATGTGCGCCGATGTCTGCAGTTCAGTGAGATAACTGGATAAGGTGTAATTCTTAAACGTTTGGACAGTCGCAAAAGCCAAAAAATGTTTGAGTTGCGTGGAAATAAAGTTTAGCTCTGCTGAGCTGCGAGTCGCGTGGAGCCTGCTGATCTTTGCAGGTCAAATTAAATGAAAAGTGACGGGCAGCTCCTGCTGCACTTAACGGATGTTGTTTTAATAAAGTGTTGTTGCATAAAGGCACGCGCATCTGCATCTCTATTCAAATATAATGTGTATTTGATTTTATTCGGATTTTCCATGTTGTTATTATTAATCATCGGTTTGCTGAAGGTCAAAGCGTTGTTTGTTGTTGTTTCCCTCCACTGACTGTTTTTACGAGCAAACAATGACAAAGTGGAAACATCCCCTTTAAGAGGACGCGGCGGTAATATGACCTTGGGAAACGCGTTGTCATCAATAACAGCGGTCACCTTCTGGTTCAGACGGGCTGTTTTAATAAGGCAGATTGTTCACATTCTTATCTCTTATTTCGCGCTCGCCACGTTGTTGTTTCCAAAATAAAATCAAAGATCTAAAAGGCAAAGGCCAGATCACCGGGCGGAGTGAGGGTTTTGTAAAATAAGATGCCGGTCGGGGCCTGTTTCTGTCCACTCTGCTCCGTCTACTTTTCTTCCAACAGCTTTATATGATAACAGTCAAAATAAACCAATTCTTCCCAAAGCATCAGCCAGTTCAGAGTGTGGAGGGACCCATGTGTGACACGACGAGTCCCGAAGGCTCACGACTACCTGCAGAGCATGTTTTCCAGCTACATAACCTTATAGCCTAACAGATTATGACCATCATCGCAGCGTATTGCACTGTCCACCCTGTAACACTTCTCAGTATTTGAGACGGAGTCACGTGTCGACAGAGGAGATTAATGACTGCACGATCCCAGGAGTGACACCCCCCCCCCCACACACACACACATTTAACATTAATTATGCTCTTATGCCACGAACGCTGCGGCAGCATCTACAGTCTACAAGTGGGGCCCACAATTACTTACGAGCATCATTACGGAGAGCTTAGCTCCTGGTTCAGGTTTCTGTGAGACCTGAAGATGCCTAAGCTGACAAAAGGCTACAGTAAAACTGCTAATCATCCCCCGATTCACGCTTCACGAACCTTTAACCCAGATATCAACGTGTTATTTCACAAATCCCCCAAACTCTCAGCATGTTCATTGGATGAGACGTTTAATTGTCCTCTTCTTCTTTGATTTTTAAAGAAGCTCAAAACAGCAGCTCCGCCTGGCTGCTCTCTGCCTTTCTGCGACGTGCACGGTGACAGAAAACGGTGGAAATTGGGAATGTCTTAATTTGTCTGCCTGATCTCAGACCCTCTCACCCAAAGACAAATCCACCTTTTCTTAATTCTGCCTTTCAAACTAGAAGCGTGCACGTGGAGTGTGAAGCATACTAATCCGTTTAGTCATCGGCTTTATCCCATAAATGATGGTCATTTGCAAATAACATAAGGCGTCTGGATCATATTTTACATGCAGAAAAAACAAAAAACTGTAGCCTGTAGTTTCTCCCATACGTTCAATATGAACGTGTCTGCTAAATACGCAGGCAGATAACTTGCAGATATCACGAGTTCAACTGAATATGAAGGTTCCGTGTGATTTGTTTGTAATAAACATAATCCAGGCAGCATGCGTGTCCCAAACTGTTGTAAGGAGTGACTCCAGTCACCATCATGCTGTCCACCTCTGAGAGACTCAGAAGGTCAAAATGTCCCGAAAGACCCTGGATATCCTGACTGCAGAGTCTGAACATTCAACAAACAAACCTCTCATCTACATCTCTGATTGTCTGGCTGCTGCTTCTAAATAAACGGGAGGCTGGCTGCCTTCGTGGACGTCTGAGCGGTGGGAATATCTGCTAAAGTAAAGGTTTTAAAGTAGAAAATGTTTGTCTACATGCATCGTTGTTTGTCAGTGGAGCAGAAGAGATTTGGAGAGGCTTGTTGTGGTCGATCTCTAATCTAAAACATTTTTTAGTTTTAGACGAATGTATGTATATGTATGTCTGACGTGGCAAATATTCGTCTTTACTTGAAAGGTGCCTTTAATGTTTGTTGCCTGAACCATTTATGGATTGCACAGAAACGTGTAATGTGGCAAAAATATTAACTTTATTACCTAATATTAACTCTCTCATTCTATTATTTATACGCTCCAAACGTCCAGATGTTTTAATTAAAACTTAATTAAGCATGAAAGAGCATGAAACCACGACTCCCAAGCAACCGGCTCCGGGGTCAGGACCTAAATGTGGCAATGAAGGCCCTGTGGGGGGGGGGGTGGTTATTATTTTATAACTTTACACGAATCCTAACCTGTAAGCTCGGAGGATAACTGAATTTCAGCCCTCAGAAGGAAACAAAACGTGCTTCTTGCACTTTGTCAAACATCAGGTCTGTTTAACCACTTGAGCACGTTTTGGATGTTGGGGTCCCAGCAACCTTTCAGCTTCACTCGCTGAAACTGACGAGGCACCCTGGAACTAATCCACACTTCTCTGCTCTGGCTCAAAAGTTTATTTGTTCAACAAACAAACAGCACACACGCTGCGCTCAGATTTGTACGAGGCTATTTAAAGGTCAATATTTTTGTATTTTTTTTTAAGGCAGCTGGTAGGAGGTGAAAATTGCTTGCAGAGAAACTCAACAGATCCTGAAGCATTGCCCTTGTGCACGTGCGCCAGTGTGAATGTGTGCATGCATGTGTGGACGTGAATGAAAGGGAGAGAGAGCGAGAGAGAGAGATCTTTTGCAGAGAGATTCTGCCCCCTGTTGGAAAAGAAAACCCCCTCCCCCCCTCCTCCTCCTCCTCCTCCCCCCCTCCTTGAATGCGCCGTGCTGTTTTGTTTTTTTTATAACGTTTAAATTATTTATCATTTTAAACTAAGAGACGGACCCTCGTCTTTCCTGACATATTCCGCTGGTCGTGAGACTTCTTGGTCGCCTGTGAAGGAACTGCCATGCACGAATCACACGTTATGAAATGAACCACAATAAATAAGCAAATAAGAAATCCATGAAACCGTTCCTATCGGCAGATTGGCTCGGATGAAATAAATGCGCAGCAATATGATTAATCCCACTTAAAGGCGCAGAGAAGAGACGATGCCCTGCAGAAAAGAAGCAGAGCCATATAGAATCTGTAATTAACGTCTCCCTGTTAAGTACCTCATTAACTAGGTTATATATAGAGCTAATTAAATTGTTGTCCTGCAGAGCATAGTATATTCTCCTCTTTATTGAATCATTTTGATGTGTAATCCGTCAGATATGGTGGTGAAAAGGAATAAGAAAGACGCGCGGATATTATGATAATATGATAATCTCAGGAAGACAAATCTCCCCCCCCACCTCCCCCGTCCACAGAGGTCAGCATGGGGTCAGTGTCTTGCTCAAGGACACTTCAGCAGGGCGCGTGCGTGTGTGTAGGCGCAGCCGACACCCTGAATGCAAAATGGCGGGAGCGCGCGGCCCTGTGCAGGAATATTATGCTTGTAAAATGTGGCGAAGTTGTAAAAGGCGCCGACAGCTTTGTTTTGTTTTTAATACCCGCTGATGGATAATTCATGGAGGTCGGGGCTAACAACAAAGAGCACGCGCGCACGGTCACGCGCACCTCCGCGGCCGCTGGGTGGCAGTGGTGTGGTTTCTCTCTCTCTCTCTCTCTCTGTGTGTCCTCTGGGGAGCTCATAGAGGGAGTCATCGGACGGGAACAAAGAGAGGAGGGAGAGAGGGTGGGAGGCTGTGTGTGTGTGTGTGTGTGTGTGTGTGTGTTGGAGGGGGTAGCCTGTGTGAGGAAAAGAGGAGGAGGGGGAGGAGAGGAGGAAGAGGAGGCGAGGGGGAGGGGGGAGGGGGGTCTCCCTTGTGACAGGACATATATGGAAATTTGAATGGCTCACATTCACCTCTACCAGAGCGCGCATGCTTGCTCTAATTCACCATCTCCATAGCCAGCACCATCACCACCACCACCACCACCACCACCTCCCATTATGACTCGGAGCGCGCGTCAGGCAGCGTCAACGGTTGAAGGCAGCAGGAGCCCCAAATGTGACATTTACGTGGCGATTTTCTGCCAGAGATGTATAGAAGTATACATCCATAGCCTAAAATATTCTTGGTTACTCCTCCAGAGCTGTGTGTGTGTGTGTGTGCGTGCGTGCGTGTGCGTGTGTGTGTGTCTACTCATACTCTGACAATAAAAGCTTTTGGGGTTCAATGCGATTGCAATTACAGCCCTTTAAGCCTGTCTGTCACAGTTACAATATGGCAGGCCGATGTGTGGCGGAGGGATATTAAATGCAAATATCACCTGACGTAAAATTCAATAACAGGGCTCATAGTCTTTAACTTGCTGTTCACCTTTTCATATGTGTAGCGATGCTGCTGCATATTAAAAATATATGAAAATATACTACTTTATATTCTAATATAACAATAGGCTAATCCGCTAATAAAGGATAACACATACAACGCATGGACTGCGTTTCGAATATAATTGGCCATGTAATTATGAATAATTATTTAGTGCCACATGTAAATAAAACATTATAGCCTAATTAAAATGACCTAATAGGCTATAATAAATTTATTATTTTGGTATTTTTGCTATTATTATTATCATCATCATTATTATTACCAACAGTCTGACAGAAATTCCTATTCAGATACTTTTCATGAAACGGTTATTTTAAATAAAATAAATATAGCCTATCGTTGTGTCAGCAACCTTTACTATATTTTCTAAAATACAAAACTATTCCTATCATAATATATACCTATTCAATTAAATTCTTTAAATTATTAATAATATTAGATTTTTTATTCTGCACGTAAAGGGCGAGATTGCCGGTGTTTCCCTGAACGCAGGGGAGGGCAGCTGTTCCTCCTCCTGCCTGCCGGTGAAAAGCAGCTTCCTGCCGGCTGCTGCTGCTCCTGCAGCCGCTGCCGAGTCTCCGTTTCCCCCCAACGCCCTGCTCGGCTTCTCGGCACCGAGCGCCGACAGACAAGTCGCACAAACTGAAAGAGTCGTTTAGTGATTCTGCTTCTGTCACAAAAACGTATTTACAGCTGCGAAAAAGAATTTAACACGAGTGTTGTTCCTACCCCCCCCCCTCTCTCTCTCTCACACACACACACACTTATTCTCACGGCGGACCCGCCATATTTACTCACCGCTCAGTGTGGACGGTAGGCGTCACGGTCTTTCACAGTTTCACACATTTACCTCTACATGGCTCCACTTGTGGCGAAGCTAAGAGCATTGTTTCAGCCCAATAATGTTCTATAAACGTATCTCGACCTAAAACCAAAACCCACGTCTGTTTTTGCGACATTATAAAAACTCTGAAGTGAGTCACTGCCCGCTTTCTTTTTCAACGTTGTTGCTGCTAGTTTGCAAGTTGCACATTTTCCTCACGACGAGGCATCAGGTCCATCAGACGAGGATCTGCTAATGCTGCTACAGCTGTGTGGTGTGTTGCTGTTAAACGGTTTATTCTCTACTGAGCTCGCTGAAGCCTCGTTTTAGTGAGTCCACATGTTAATGCCCCAATCAGATGCAGAGGTCCCGGATCAAAGTGTGTTAAGTGAGTAATTGAACTTTGTGGTTAGGAAGGTTATAGTCTTGGTTGACATGTTGCCAGAAAAATCTGCCCCCCTCCTCTTCCTCCTCTTCAGCTCCCACAGGTTGACTGTGTGTGTGTGTGTGTGTGTCCCAGTGAAGTTTGCAGCCAGTGCAGAGGAGAATTTGTAAATGTTTGGTAAGGCAGGAGCAATTTCTCCAGCAATGAAATCATGAATATTCCTCTTTTCACCTGCCTTGACCATCTTCCAGAAGTCCACAACAGCCCACTCTGATGTTTGGCCATCTGTGTTGGGTCCAGGAGGAGTGAAACGGGGGCAGGCTTTGAAGCTGAAGTTGTTGCACCAGAAAATATAACAGTTTTTTTTATTCTATTTTAATGAGCACATTTTGGCTGCAGTCCGTGGGAAATGGCAGGCATTTAAACTCAAGGCCAGTTTGATAGCTGCAGAAGTCTAAATGACACCGGAGCATAAAGGGATTGTTGTAATTGTGAGTAACATTGAATTTTTAAAATTTGTTTTGTTTTTTTTTTGCTTGACATAGCATGACATAGCCTGTTGATTTCTGAAGGCTATTCAAAAACCAATCGGTTCTTCAAAAACCTCTGCATGTACGACTATGAGCTTCTTTATTCTGCAGACTACATATTCCTACTATATTTCAGACTACACGACAATACTTACCATAAATAAAAAACAAAATTTCACTCTCCCTTTAGAACAAATTCTTTCATATACAGTTTCAGCAGCAGATTTTGAGCCCTGGCACATTACATGCCATATGCCCTCTCATATGAATGGACATAGACACTATTCTGCTGCTAATACTATCAAGGCATGTGAGAACATAGACAGATACATTTTTATAAATTATGTAATATTCTGCACACAGTAAATAAAAAAAATTAAATACACATAGATTCATGCTAAATAAATACAACAAAAATTTAATGTAATTTTAGAAACACTGGTAAAGTTTATTTATATGATAGTTATCGCGCACACACACCTGTACATGCAGGCAGGGCAGGAAGAAAGACAGACAAAGAGGCAGGCAGGCGTCCACTGCAGCCCAAATTAAAACGCTTTACAATCAGGCGGGGTGAAGGACGGCCCTGAGGCATCTCAGATTCCTTGTACGGGGGTCTTAACCGAGGATCAACTTTCATGCAAGCACTCCCAAAGAAGGATGTTTCTTTGTTCTATCAAGACCAGTCTACACAGCTTCTCTCCCTCTCTCCCTCTGTTTGACAAGTGAAAGAGACGAGGAAATGTAATTATGAAAGATGCAACATTACTTCAGACGACCAGTTACACACCGTTTATTAAAGTAACCATGTGGATTGACTGTCAGTGTGGAAGTCCAGTGGGCTACTGTGGCCACACAATAAATAGAAACATATTTACTGCTCTGTTTCCTCCTCCTTCCGCTTTCCCCCCCCAAACACATAGCCAACTGAAGATGCTAATGCCGCGTGTAAGCACAGATTCATTGTTTGGTGATGCAAAATGTAGCTGATGTGTGCAGAAATGTGCTCTCCCAGAGGTCACCGTGGGTTTGTGAGGAATGAATGCAATGTTGGACACAAAAGGAGCACAACAGAAAGAAAAGTGTCAATCTCCACCTGACTCAGAACCCCATTATAGGGTGAGAGTGGAGGCAGAGATGTGTGTGCGTGTGGTAAAGCGAAAGATACCCAAAGGTGTATAAAGCGCACGCATCCATTCGCTGTCATGATCAGCAGCCATTATCAGCAACCTGGATGCCAATCAGACTGAATTATTCTGCAGTGAATCGACTAGCGGGCAGTTGACCAATGGCTGTTTCCTTCACGCAGAAACAAACACTAACTCTGCTCTGGTCTGATTTCATTTCCTACCCTTTCTGTCACTCCTGTCATTGATTGGCTCCTGTGCTTTCAACTAGAACCTCTCTTTTATCAATCCCACCCTCCTTTATTTCTATTGCTGTCTTTCCTCGCTGTTTCTCCTTTGTCCACAGCACCCAGCTCGTCCCTTTGTGTGTGTGTGTGTGCTCGTGGCTGAGCAGTGATGAAATCTGGGGTCCCTGTGGCAACAGGCGCTCTTAGTGCATGTATGTATGTGAATGAACGTGCATGTGTGTAGTTTTCGGGGCAGGGCAGTGCAAACACCAGTCTGATCCATACTAATGTTCATTGATAGGAAAATCAATGGTGCATTGATCCAAGACTTGGCTCTGAGCGAGGAGGAGGAAGAGGAGGAGGGGTGCAAGTGTGAAGACTGGTGGAAGAGCAGCAGAAAGAGGAAGATAAGGAGAAAGAACAGTGGAGGAAGGAAAGGATTAGGCAGATGAGGGGGGAAAAAGCAGGAAAGAAGGAAGTTCAAACCACTGCAGGCCTCTGTGTGTCTGCAGATGACAGAGATGAGACGGGAGTCCTGGTGGCTGCTGGGGGGGGGGGTGGGTAACTATATGTGTGAATAACCTGTCGTGGCCCAACTATTCTCTTTCCTCTCTCTGTCTCGCAGAACTGCTCTTGAGAGTGGATGAACAAGCCTCAAATGGAACCTGAGAAGAAAGGGGAAAAAAAGAGGAGAAAGAGGAGAGGAGAGGAGGAGGGGAGGGAGAAAATCAATTTTCCCAGACAGAGGCCGGCTGGTCTAATGGAGGTCTAAAAGAAGAGGAGGAGGAGAGGACATATTTTCTTCTGATTACCTCCTGAAGCCTTCCTCGCAAACCTTGAAAGCTAGGATCGCTGCAGCGGCCTCGTTCATCCGACCTTTTGGCAGAAGGTACGGAGTCTAGTTGCTCCTTTCAACCAGCAGCCTTCCGGCTCTGAGGTGGAGAACTGGCACAGGGCAGCCAAAAAAATCCCAACATGCATAATGAATGATTGCAAGTGAATGGCAATCAGAAACAGTGGCGTTGGACTTAAAGGAAATCATGTCTTCATATGCAGAAATGCTCATTTGTTCTCTTTGCTCCCAACAATGGTGGAGCACTTTTGAAGCCACATCTAAGCTAATTTCTTCTTCTTTTTCAATCTCTATGGCACCCGTTCTAGAGGTTATGTAACCTGCTGTTACATTTCTGAGCTGGATTAAATGGATAAAGGTTTCCATTTGGCTAAGATGAATCATTTATAAAGTATAAAGGAAGGAAATTTGTCATAAGTGTCTCTGCCAAATGAAGGGAGATATCTAGAGTACGTCTCTGCTTGTGATTCTCCGTACAGGCGGCCTGTATGATGTCATATGACCAGGTTACCATGTTCAATTTCCTGCAACAGGCTTGATTATTATAAATTGGTGAGTGAAGTGGACGCTCAGTGCAATGCAGAAAATGCAGGCAGTGATTTGTTCCAGTTCTAGCTGAGCGAATTTTACATCTTGTTTACGGCTCTCCTCATTAAGTGAAATGCATGTGCGATGGTAGGACATTTTCTGGTGAATTACCAAACTGATGTCTGACAAAGGGAGCAATAAATCAAAGAATTTTTTGATATATTGTGTTAAAACGGATAATAAAAATGGATAATGAATGAATGAATGAATGTGTTAAAACGTCTCATAAACCGATGACGCAAAATTGCCTCAGTTACTGCGCACACGAGCGCTTCGATTAATTATCAAGCGACGGTGAGGGGAAACCTACTGTCTTTCCAACAAAAATGTTGCCACAAGCCATGTGAAGTTTGAGCCTTAAAGGCTGTGACCTGCAGTACAAGAAAGGGGGGAGAAAGGGGGAAAAAAGGACCAAAACAGGGACAGATGTGGCTCCAAAACCACAAAACCCCTCTAACAGCCACTGTGTGCCTGCTCCTGTAGCTTTGTGATGTGCTCATTAAACTTGTGAATGTTCAACCAGCTATTAAACAACATTTCAATGAACTTTTCCTTTTCTTTGGCGCGATTACTGTACAAATACAGTTTCCCAGGGAAAGGAAGCTGGTGGAAAAAGCTCTGGAGGGTTTGAAAAGCTATTAAATGTAGCTGGAGGAGAGCTTGTAACCCACTGTCTGTCTGTTACTGTTTTTTTTCTGTCACTCCCTCCCTGTCTCGTTGGCTCTTTGTGTTTTTCTGTCTCTCGGCCTGTCTCTCTCGGCCTGTGAGGTGAAAGTGGCTTCCATGGTAACGGCACACTCTGTTTATGCCACGACGTCTCACTTCATCACAAGCTGTTGATGGCTTTGATTTGCATGTGTGCCTGTGTGAGTGAGTGTGTGTGTTTGCCCCCCCCCCCCTCCCCATTTCAGCATTCCCTAAAACACACACACACACATCATACAGGTGTTTGAACAGGTTAAAACTATAATCCATGGACATTTGATTGATCACATTCCTCCATAAAATAAAGGGAAGCTGATGCTTTTATTCGGATAGTCTTGAAAAGCACCTTTCTCTTTATAACACAAGATCAGGACACAACCTATGAAAATCAGTTGCTTTTGGCATCTCGATCACTCGTTTTAAGTGTGTATCAGTTAAATAAAAAAACATAAGACTAAAAAAAACAAAACTATCTTCGGACCCTAAAAAAGTGCCATGCAGTTGTCTTGTGCAAACTGCCATATGGGGTTTAAGTTTCAAAAGCCTTAAACAAAACCATAAAAAGGAAATTGGCACTTTAGCTGTTAAGGTTAAAAAATGTAAATTTAATCATACTCATTTCCTCATTCTGCGAGCTGATCCCGTACACTTAACCACTTAAATTAGCAGCAGAAACAATGATTATGACTTCTTTTCACCAAAACCAGTCGCCCCCAATTAGTGGAGTAGAGGGGGGGAGAGGAGGGTAGGGCATATGGGAGGGGGTGAGAGCGGAGGAGGGAGGGAGGGCCTGGCTAGCTGGACCCCCTGCAGGGCAGAAGGGGGGGAAAAATGGATTCCATACCAGGAAATCCATTAGGGCAGGGAGCGGCGTGGAGCTGGCAGCACAGAGCAGCCGCCGTGTTTTAAAAAATTCCTCATTAGGTGTAATTTCTAAATTACAATCAGCATGGGCAGAATGAGAAGGCGAGGATCTGACCAACTCATCAGGATAATCAGGGTAATAGCATGATTCTGCGTGTGTGTTGGATCAGAGAGATGAAAATCAAAGAGAGCAGAGGAGGATGGAGGGTGAATTTTAATTCTGCTGCTGCTGCTGGACACTGACTTTGGGACGGTTTTCTGCTTTCTTTATATATATATATATTTACAACTAGGTGATCTAGATAATATCTAGATAATTGCTGTATGTGTGAGAGTGGCGGGGGGGGGGTGCTAAAGCAACAAGCTAATGGTAAGCAGGAGTCTCCATCTCCATCGTCCTGCCCTCCACCCATGAATAAGACAGACCTGGAAAAATTGGTAAAAGTGAGGCGAAACAGTGTAAAAGGAGGGAAAAGAGGGCCAGTAGTGGGGAGGGAGAGAGCGAGTGAGGGGCCTCCGTAAGGGAGAGAGGAGGGGAAACGGCAGGAGGGGAGGAGGGAGGGAGGAGAAGAGGTTAATTTGCACATATTAGAGAGGGCAGGATTTTTCATTAAAAAGAGATTGAAGTTGATATATGCCTGTGCGCTCCTGACACACTGTACACTCTGATTGTGTTAAGTCCTTGACAGAACAAAGGATTTCCTCTCTCTCTCTCTCTCTCTCTCCCTCCCCATCTATCTCTAACAGCCATTGCAGCCTGGCTGCTGAACTGGCAGCATTTTGTAGCTTTGTGGAGCTGTTTCACGATGGAATAGAAGCAAAGAGTGTCATATCACACCAGGAGCCTCCCTCAATGCATATGCTTGCTTCCTTTCCCGTGTAAATTCAATTCCATGCAGGGTAGGAAAACTGCCTTCATGCACGTATGCTGCCGTTCTGTGTGTGAGTTGAACTGGGTGGTCAAAGGCTTCAGCATGCAAAGCATTTGGTTCTCCTTCCTTGCTGCAAACAGGAAGCACAAGAAGCCAACGCCTTTTGACTTTCACTCCTGTTCCCCGTGACCGAAGGAAGCATTTAATGAACGGCGACATTCACCACAGTGTGGCCGTGCCGCTTAGCTGGTGGTATTTCCAAAAAGGTAGTTCGACACTGACAAAGCTTCCAGGCCATTGTTCAAGGCCGACATCCACTCAGGTAAGCTGATCTGGTGTCTGCCTGCCGCAGAAACAATAATAACAACAGTTCCTGCATTTTTTTTTATTCATACGATCTGTTGTTTAGGAGACACGCAACTGGTATAAAGCTCTCCCTTCTTTCTTCCCCTCCCTCCTCCCTTTCTTTTATCGTCTCTCCCTCCGGCCACGTCTGTCATTCCACGCTGGAGGGTTATAGCTGATCTTTGACCTTAGTTAGCGCAGCCCTTGAGACCTGTTTCACACAAACACACACATACATACAAGTCTGCACAGAGAAGAGCAGATATTGATTGGTGATAGATAGATAGATAGATAGATAGATCAGGGCTGGCTTGATAAGGATGCCATATTTGATGTTTGTTCTGGCGAGAGAGAGAGAGAGAGAGAGAGAGAGAGAGAGAGATTAAATCACAATGAGCAGCCTGCTCCGTCCTTGGCTTCGTCCCCACTTGAGGCTTTACAGGAGTTTAGGGGTCAAGCTTAAAGGATGACGGGTGAGGGATTGTGGGCGCCCGGTCTGCTTAAATCCACTGTGGTAAGAACCATTGATTAACGTGGTCTGTAATGTTATTCAAGGGTGTGTTTTTGTACAATCCAAGGTTTTCAACATCTCAAGCTTTTAGATGCACAACAACGACTGCTTCTATTCTAAAGAGGGATCTTTGTTTCCCCCTCCCTTGTCCTCCCTGTACAATGTAGTGGACTGATTGACAGGCATCAATATACCGTAGGCTCACAATGGGTGTGAGCTCAGGTCTTGTTCTCTTCAACACACACACACACACACACACAACGAACACACTGAGAGCTCATTCAGCCACTGCTGCTCTGCATATCCTTCTGTTTGAGAATTTGGTTTTCATCCCCTCCCAAGCAAAACTTTGAGCCATTGCATTTCCTGTTTGCATGTGACCTATTTAAGCAGTATACACACACACGCACAGTTTAACAAATGCTACAGAACACATTGTAATGTAGTTGCAGTACAAGTACAGGATAATGATAGAAAATGTAATGCACAAGTAGAGAGGAGATAAAAAATAAAAAAAACAGACTCTGTAGTGTCACTTAAAATCGAATGGAAGTTTGCTAATGTTAGCTAACATTAGCCACCATCCTGGTCATGCCAGACAAAGTAAGGCTGCAGCAACTAGACCCCTGAGTGGATTGAACTGAGCTAAGGTGTGATTTGTTGCTTATGAATTTGCAAGAGGAAGAGAGTGTTATTTCTTCTTTCAAACGTTACATAGACTGGCTTTATGCGCGTATGGAGACTATAGCTGTAAACATACATAATGATGTATGATTGCACACATGAAGACATTAGCGTTCATTAAGCGTTTATACAAATCACTCACAGGCGGGTTTGGAACTGGTTTAAACTGTTAATGGGTGTGTGAAAAGCCGTATTATATATGATTACAGCCATGTCACATTGTCAAGCATTCATATGTTGAGTTTTAGTTGTGGACAAATACTTGAATACACACTAAATGTCCTTATATCTGCTTACATCTGCATTATAGCATGTTGATTTAACCATTTATTCATTCTTCATATACTGCATATACATGATAGATGCTTCTATCTTAAGTAGAAACATTTGATGTCAATGTGAAAAGCCGGTTCACACACACAGGAAAACACTTGCGTCCAAGAGGAGCACATGTGCTCTAAATTCACATGTGGGTTTTCACATGTGACAGCATTGCCCCCCCCCCCCCCACCCCCTCTTCTTATTTCTCCTGCTTCCCGCTAATCTGCACAGGTGTTCTTTCACCTTCAGTTGTGTGCGCAATGTCCATATCGTCACTGCAACGCAAAGTTAAAATAGTGTGGTTAAATAAGAAAATGAATCAAACCCCGTTCTGGCAGCGCAGTGACCTGAGAGTCCCCTTTTACGTATGACCAGAGCCAACCCCAGGATCCAAATCCCCCGGTCGAAAAGGCAGCATGTGTACGTATGAAAGGCTGTGTATGTTGGCCAGTGTGTGCGCGCTCTCAAGGGTTGGGAGATTATGTCGACAAAAGGTGCACCTGGTGCTTTAGATTGAGTTTCTCTCCTCCCCTTCCTCTCTTTATCCCTCTTCCATCCCCCTCTCCCCTTCTCCTCTGGCCATTTCCAACATTACCCTGGGACTTTTAAAAGATTAGACCACCGCTTTTATAATTGTGCCACTAATGCGTGTCAACAGCTTGGGATGAGGGACACTAATAGAGAATACTATTTTTAAATATCAAAAATACCTCCCAGTTGCGGCAGTACACTTTCTAGTTACTTTATACTCTTGTATAATCGTGTATAGTGTGTCAGGGCAGATTATTGAGCCTTTTCCCTATGTAACTCAGATCTGCTGGGCTTCTGTGCAGCTAGTGATAAACAGATATGCATGTGCTCAGTTACATGAGGTCTAGTCTTTTGTATCACAATGCAATAGTTATAACAGCATCAAGAGGCCTGTTGCTTGTTGATTAATATTCAGTGTTTGATGCTCTAACAAACTTACTTGCAGGATTTATTTTCTGATTATGTTCTTTACAACTGTGACACTTTAAGTGGGGGAGGAAGTGTTTAGATATTTTACTTCAAGTAAAAATTTCAAATTCAAAATCATGTTCAATCAGTTAATACTGATGCAACAATGCGTACGCAGTGATTTACTGTTGTAGCCTGTCTAGTGAAGGTGGAGCTAACTTTATAAACAGTTAGGTAGTGCAGTCTAGTGTTTCCCAACCTGAGGGTCACACCCCCTCTGGTGGGTCACCTGAGAAATCTGAGGGGTCGTCACATGATACATGGGGCAGGAAAGAAGAAAAGGGTTCATATAAACACACTGCTTTAACAATGCTTTTTTATTTTATATGCTTATCATTTGTTTTTATGATTAATATTAATTAGAAATGTTATAGACCTGACAAATATATGTAGCGGGGTAAAAAGTATAAAGTAGCATAAAATGGAATCAGAAGTACCTCAAAATTGTACTCAAGTAGTGCTTGAGTAAATGCACATATTTACTTTCCACCAATAGACAGGGTCACTTATTCTGCCATTACAAGCTGCTTTTACCTGTTGGTATCCTACTTGTAACACTAGAATATTTGGGTTTAGCTTCTAGTAGCATTTAAGTTAAAATTTTCAATGAGAGAAATCACATTTTTGTTGACAATTAATAGATCATATCCCCAGATCTGTAGCAGTGAAAATATTTATTTGTCTACTTAAATAAACATCGCAGGTGACGCTCCGCCCTTCCTGTCTTCTGCTACAGGAGGCCCAGCTGCTTTTAAGGAGTCATTTTTGTGGCAAATGACTCGAACGTCTTGCGGCTACCTGTGCTGTAATGCTTTTACAGTTGACCAAGAGGGGCCTTTTGTGTTCTCTCTCTACAGGGAAACAGCAGAGATACAAGTTAGCGGAGAGACAAACAGCAGTTGTGTGTGTGTCTCAGTGTCTGTACACACACACACACTTACCTGTTATGAACCCATAAAAGAAAAATCTCTTACCAGACTAATATTTCAATCAGAGTTGATGCAACAAGTTCAACAAACAATAATTTTCACACACACACATTAGTGTATCTAACTCTCTCTCTCTGCAGCCTTCATACCTCTCTCGGCCCGTTACTCCCACAGTACTTGTAAGCAAAGAAACTGAATCAGCTGTGTGTTTCTCTCTCTCTCTGTGTGTGTCTGTGTGTGTGTGTGTGGGCTCCTGTGGGCATCACATGTAACCCCCCCCCCCCCATTTCCAAAACACACGTACACACTAGCCTTCCCCTCCAGCCCAGGGGTCTCCAGTCTGCATAATAAATGAGGCCTGCTGATAGGTGGATGAACAGGGGAGGGCTCTCTCTCACACACACATCAGCTTGCACCATTATGCAGCCTGGGTCTTTACCATTTAACAGCTGTTGGAGAAATCCCAGGTCTCTTTACATGCTCATGGTTAGCTCATCCATCGTGACTACAGCAGCGGTTCGACTCCTCTCCAATCTCCGATGTTCTGATTTCAGTGCTGGAAATTAGCTCCTAGCTTCTTCCTCACAATCCTTGAGCAAGGCACTTATTCCTGTTCAGGGCAGCCCCCATGGTGTTTGTTTGTGTGTGCGTGTGTGAAACCCTCCCTCTTTCTGCATTTTCCCCTGCTGTTTCAAAATACACACACAGGTGGAGCGGAGGGCTGAATATCAGAGGATTTGGGGCTGATCATTTGTTATGCATGTGGAAGCTTTTTGAGCTGGATCGCTAAAACTGCTTGATGAATACTAAAGTCTAATTTGTCACCTGACAACAAGCACAAAAAGAGGGAATTATTAATAATACACCTCTCTTCTACCATATCACTTTCAGTGTAATTACCATACTTGGACACACACACACACACATGCACACATGACATTCCCACAACCAATTATTTAATAATATAGGCCTCTCACATAGCCAACCATTTGAAAGTAATTATCAGTGATCATCTCTCGGTGACTTATCTATTTTTACCTGATGATCAAACCAGATATAATCTCAGATCTATATCCCGTCACATTCATTATAACCCCACAAGATTACATTAATCTCTGCCAGCACCACCTGTCCTTGTAATGGTGTTTCATTCTTCACCCGGAGCCCATTCACAGTGATGGTAAATACAGGGAGTATTGGGGAAATACAATGTCTGCGTTTGTCCCTTTTTCCTTTTCTAAAGATTTTAAGGGAAAATGCATTATGTTTCTGAGTGTGTGTGTGTATGTATCATGAATTTCCTTTATCTCTTTATTAATTTTTGGTCCCGTTCTATTTATTAATTTAGGTCAAACGGGTCACTATGGATACTTGAAACATCCCAGCATGGTCTCTTGCAAATTAATGTAGAAATGAAAGAATGATTGCTGTCAGATTTGTACCACACCGCCACAGTTAAATAAACAATTTTTTAAAAACATCATGACATATAGGAGTGGTTTCTATGTGAGTTTAATGGAATTTATACATTATTTAGTGCATTGTTGTGTGGGTCATGTGGCTGCTGTGGTCGATGGTCTTCAACACAACACAGTGGAGGTCGCCATAACAGCTAGGAGGCTGTACGTTTTACAAAGACCACAGCAGAACGATCCACTTTTTGATCCTAATGGAATATAATAATATTATAGTAATAAAGTGGAGCATTAATTGGCTAAAGTAAAGACAAGGTTACCAAAACCTCACTGCAAGTCAATGTATGAATTGTATAAAATATAAATGTAATATTAAAGGAGGATGTCACATAATCATAAGCTGACATATGTGTATAGAAAAATATGAGCCTGTGTCCACCAGACCCATAGAGGATATAATGCTGTAAGTAGGCTACATTCTGTAGTGGAGTCTAGTCGCTTTCTGTTTCAATAAGTGAACATCGCAATTGTTTCTTACAGCAATAAATTCGGGGGGGTGCGTGTGAAAATGATTTGGTAGCATGTCCCAACATTTGACAGGGTTTTTGGAAACCTTTACACGAGTCAGCCTGACGGGGAGCCTCGCGTCAGATGAAGCGGCAGAGCAGGAGACGGATCTGCGGCAGAGCTGCCTTTCCCCTGTCGGAGGGGAATAGCAGACGACAGAAAACCACTCACTCGCTTCCCCCTCCCTTCGCCGCTGAATGTACGCGCTCTTGCCTGCACGGTTAAGTTTCCCTCCTCGCTTGTGCGCGGTTTTCGGACCTCCTTTCTTCTCCCCCACCGGCAGCGGGGGGAGGAGCGGCTCGCTGGCCGAGCGGCGCTTCACTGTGCGCGGCAGGCGAGCGGACCAGGCGCCGCTGAGCCCCGGGAGGAGCCTGCCAGACTATTAGGGGATGTTACACTGCGACAGCTCCGCTCCGCGGGGGGGGGGGGGGGGGGGGGGGGGGGGGGGGGGGGGGGGGGGGGGGGGGGGGGGGGGGGGGGG
>JAVQJF010026247.1:0-27606 GCA_036023855.1 Gadopsis marmoratus | reverse complement strand
CGCTTTTACAGATTGGTCTCATTCACACACCGATGGCGACGTAGCTGCCATGCAAGGTGCTGGCCTTCACCAGGTGCAACTTAGGGTTCGGTGTCTTGCCCAAGGACACTTCGACGTGTGGACAGGGAGAGGCGAGATCGAACGACCAACCCTAGGATTAAAGGACGACCCGCTCTGCCTCCTGAGCCACAGCATCCCACATATAAATAACAGGGGTCGTTTTATTTTGGATTCCCACTATTTTTAGTAGGAATGGCACGATTAGGTTGGCCATTGAGCTGTTTGGCAATTTGGAAATGTGACGGTGAAACAAACATAAAATCACTTAGAAAATCGAAACCCATTTCTCTCAGGGGTGACTCTACAGGATGACACTGAGGTGACTGCTGGTTGTGTGTATGTCAGAGAGAAGAGAGATAAGGAGAGTGGGAGGGAGAGGGACCAGTGGCCCTCTGGCTGGGAAGGGCAGACAGTTGGCCCAGAAGCTGGTGTGGCTTTAATGGACCTCCCTGTCATTGACCTCAGTAAAATCAATATGTCTTAAACTGACCAAGAGCATTTTCTGCCCTGTTAAGGACAATGGTCATTTTATTTTTGTTTAGCAGAAAACAGCATATTGTTCCACACTGGTGATGTGTGGTAAACACATGTTTGTAATTGGACCCCCTTTTTAAGACTCATAATTGTAATTTTTTTTAAAACACGATTGGATCGACTCTGATCTCAAATCGAGACCTCCCTTGTCTTGTCATTATGCACAGTGGAGAACAGGCCTGCTGCTGTTATTTATATGGAGATTTAGGTGCATAATTTATGTTTCATGTTAATAACAGAGCATAACATTATAGCAGAAAACTGAAATACAAACTCCATAGTGTTAAATGTTGTTGTTTTTAATTATTATTATGATGGGGCTGACAGGTACAATGCCACTGATCCATTAATTCATTTGTTCAGGAGGGCTGTGATTAAAGTGGCTGTTTATCTGTTCTGTGCAATTGAACCTGACATGCCATATGTGTTTCTGCGTCAATGATAGAAATTCTAAATTAAAGCTACATAGCGTTTCTGCAGCGGAGCCGTTTTTGTTTCTGTTATGGCTGTCAGGAAAACAGCTTTGCTGGTTTGGAGTTTCAGCGCTGAATGCCAAAAACCTCTCATCCCCATTGGCATTTCCATTTTGCAAGCAAGTTCAATGGCACCCACTGACACGTTTTTGGATTGCAAGCAGAAACAAACAGCAGTGTTTAGAAGACCAGGTTGGCCAGTCAGCTCAAGAAGGAAAGCTTAGCTGTGCACCACCCATCTCACTGGATATTTCTCATTTGATTTAAATGCTTAGCAAAAGGAAGCAGTCGTTTTCTTCAAAGCATTACATCAGCGTCTACCAGAACACCACACCAACAAATGCAGCACCTCTTCCTAACAGCTTGAGTCAATTCTGGGGCTTAATGACAACAAAATAATAAGTGGCTGTTATGGTGTAAACGCATATTAAACAGGATTCTTCAATGGAAGGTTGTTCTTTCTGCTTTTATTTCAGGAATGGAGTGCTCATATACTATGTGTGGTTGGGTTGTCAAAGACAGTGTCATGACAACCAGTCACAATTGAGGACACAACACATGTGCATGGCAAGTTTATAATGCCTGTCTGTCCTGTATGAAATGATGTCAGATAGGACTCTTACTGCTATGTCAATACATTCTCCCTTTAGCAACACCCTTTTTTAGTTGAATTCAGTAGCCACCCAAATTTTAAGGAAAAGCTTTGAAACGTGTGATTTGAAATGGATACAAGTGAAATTCTTGTTTCCAATCTATTCTAGATTGGATGACAAGTCCCACCTTCTCAGTAGTAAGGGAAATACTGATCATTAATTGGGGTCTGCCCTAAGTGCTTAATGAGCAAATATGTATTTTCACACTAAATCCACTGGAATAGGTTCACTGTAGATATCTTGTATGGTATCTTGACTTAAGTGGGTCTTTAAAGGGAAGACTGGATGCTCAAAAGAAGAGATTAAAAAAATTTCTGTCCCACTTTGCTAAATGAGTATTTTGGCATAAGACCGATGGCTGTTTTGGATCTGACCACTGGCTGATCTACTAGTAAATTGCTACATGAATTTACTCCAAACAAACCTAAAATCACAGATTATTAAACATATTTTGGTACTGCCAATTTTACAAAATATTGTTAGATTGGTTTACTGTGTCTCAGTGAGTCACAGTGAAGCCTGCCAACAGAAAGTAACTGGGTCTGCAGATTATTATTAGACTGTATTCCTCGTGCACATGTGCCTCAGCTGCAGGATCAGTTTCCTGAAGGGACCAGGGTAGCCATTGATTTATCTTAAAGCTGCAGAGACCATCTCTCGGGCCGGTCCTGAAAGTTCCCTTGTGACCTTGACATGAATGCAGAGGACGAAACTCCAATGACTCATGTCTCCTGTAATAACAGTTGCATGATTCAACAGGCCCTGAGCTTGAAGAGTTCAAGGTTGACTCACTCTTGTTCATACCTTTTTTCTTTGCCCCTGTAGTGGCGCTAGTGATGTATGGTTAGATGTCTGTTCAACACTTTGGTTTGAACCACTACTGGCCAGATATTCAGGAACCTCCTGTTATGTTTCCTGATGATTTTGGTGACCTTTCCAGTAGTGCAAATGCCAGGACAAATATTCCAATGATCAATACTGTTTTAACTCTGGGCCCTCTCTGAAAGGTCTTCCAACACTGCAAACTGCTTCTGTGAGACTTCTTTATTTCATGAAAGAAAGGTCAGTGTTTCATGATTTAGCTGGCCCTTCAGAGACGCAGTACGCTTGGTAAACATTATTTACTACTTATGCAATTTGTATATCAGTATTGTGATGATAAAAAATCCAGAGCACTGCTATTTTCACTTAAGCCTTTTATAATATTCCTGGTTTCCATCTTTGTGTCCTTGTTTTACCTGCCACATCTCTTGCAAGTGAACCTTCTCTTCTTCAGTCTCTCTGCTCTCATATCATTGTGGTCATGTTTCACACATTTTATATTTATTTGTCTATTATAAACAGTGTGTTTTTAAGGAAATAACGACTGCATATGTCTTGTCCTTTTTTTCTTTATTGTGTGAAGACTGAGACGGTAGCCCTAAATTTAGTCTTGCTTCCAATTTTTCCCTTCTCCCTAGGGGAAGGATGCAGTCTTCAAGCCACCGACTGCGAGATATGGAGCAGCACCACCCACTGCTGTCGGCAGGTGCAGATGTCGAGAGCGGGAGTCTGGCACCCGGGGTGATGGTCGGGGGTCCCCATGCGGGCCACACGGCAGGAAACCGCACCCTGTGGTTCATTCAGGACAGCTGTGGGATGGTGTGTGCAGGCATGACCTGGTTCCTGGTGCTGTACGCTGAATTTGTTGTGAACTTTGTCATGCTGCTTCCCGGCAAGAACTTCTGGTACTCTCTGCTGAATGGGGCCACCTTCAACTCCCTGGCTGTGCTTGCATTGGCCGCACATCTGCGCACCATGTTGACTGACCCGGTAAGGATGAGTGGGCAAAGTAGAGGATGGAGGGAGGGTAAAAGAAGAAAGCAGGGTTTGAAAGTGAAGAAGTGGCAGAGAAAACATGGAATATAGAGTGTAATGGGAATTTAGTACTTGAATGGTTTGTATAATGGAAATGTGCTGACGGATTTCTGTCTTAAATGGAACTATGCTGTGCAACTGTGTAAGATAGCTTGTCCTTGAGCACCCAACAGCTGTTCTTTGGAGTACACATCTGAACTCCCCTGTTTCCTGCTTATCATATGTTCTTTGTCTCCATGTGGGACTCCCAAATGCCTATAAAGAACTGTGTGAAACGCTTGAGCTTCATCTGACTGCTGCGCTCTGTTCAGAGAGTGCACGATTGGAGCCTTTCTGCAGAAAGCCTAAATAAACCAGACAAAGAACTTTGGTATAGGGTGTTCTTTAATTTCCACCACAAGAGTCAATGAGTAAGACGAAGCGTTTGTGTTTGCAAAACTAATATGACACTAAAATAAATACATTTGAAATTCCTCAAAAATAATTCAGAATGATTGCTGTTGTATGATAATGATTGTTGTACTCACAGGTAAAGCAAAATGTTTGCTTTGTGTGAGGAATCTTCAGTATAAATGTATTGTGGTGCTCGCGACTAACAGATAGCTGGACAGTGCTCGTTACAGCACGAGCAGGAAACATCACCGTGGTCAGGCACGTGTGGTCACTCTGAGCTGAGGGACATTGTTGCGGGAAAGTAGTGTTGATCAGCTTCCTTAATTTTCGGACAGTTTAATTTGCTAATCTGACAACAGCATGGGGAGGGGGGGGGCTGTTTGTTTTATGGTCTTCACATTTATTTAGTGAAATAATTATTACTTCTCAAAGTTCAGTTGACAGCTTTTTAAAAATGATCTATTATATGAAGCCTTTTGAAAACTTCAAGCAATTGATAATTTGACGTGCCTTTTCCTACTGCAGTGTGTGATGGCACAATCAAAAACTAAGTGCCACAGGGATTCTTCTGCACTCTGCTGTACTGATACCTTGTGACTGCTCTCGGTGAATTCAGCCGATTCATGCTTCAGGGGGTTGTAGGTCAAATACTGTTAGTGCTGCTGCTGCAATGTTGACTCATTAATTCTCAGAGAAACTAGATGTCTGATGACGGCTCCGCTGGTTCTTTCTAGCCCAACAGCCCAGCCTTAACAATTGCTCCATTTAAAAGCCCAAAATAGTAAACAGAAGGTTGTGCAGTAATGTGTCAAAAATGTGGTTTTGACTAAGCTTTAAAGATTGATTCATGCATTTCACTAAGTGGTAGTTATACCCGAATGTGATTCACTCACATGTCATGTCAGCCTGGATAAATAACTAGCAGACTCTGTGGTTTCAAATTCAGTCAAAATTAAACATCCAATCTTGCTGGACTCCCAAACACAAGTAATTGGAACAGTGTGTGCAAGTAGTGGATGTTCGAAGTCCTTTTCACAAGCCTAGATACTTGAAAACAATAATTATATTGCTGCATACACAAAGACACACAGCTTGACGTCTGGGCCATAATGGAATAATGCATTTATTTGGACATTTGCCACTACCAGCATTTGTCTTTGTCTTCTCCCCCTTTTTAGGGAGCAGTTCCTAAAGGCAACGCAACCAAGGAGTACATGGAGAGCTTACAGCTGAAGCCTGGTGAGGTCATCTACAAGTGCCCCAAGTGCTGCAGCATCAAGCCCGAGAGGGCACACCACTGCAGGTCAGTCTAATTGTTGTGGCCAGTTTTACACCAATTTAAGTTGTGACACACTTCTTTACTGTGCCTTGTTTCATTCTAATTGTACTTTTTGAAACATCTGTATAAGCATATTTTGGGTAAACAGGTGCAGTATAGTTGATGACATGAGCAAAGTCAGTGTGTCACGCATTAACATCTTCTCCTTCCTGCCTGCAGCATTTGTAAAAGATGCATCCGGAAGATGGATCACCACTGTCCCTGGGTCAATAACTGTGTGGGCGAAAAGAATCAGAGATTCTTTGTACTTTTCACTGTAAGTACACACAGTACTCATAGAGTAGATCATAATTTTAACAAAGGGTGTGGTAAGAATTAGAAATGCACATTATACATTCAGTAATTCCTTTGAATCACTTAATGTTCATTATGGAAGATGAATAAACAACAAGTTCATATTGTCTCTTGTCTTTTCAAAATGCCATTTGTCTTGAATTACATGACTTTTTATGAGACTGGAAGGGAAGAATTGGAAAAGGGTACAACCGATATTGTAACACAGCACCGTACACAAAGATTTTAGGGTTTTATTTCAAATGTGAAAATAACTATTCTACATTAACACAGTATCTGAAAACCAACCTTGTGAGATAAAGCTTAAAGATTGGCTTCTCTTTTTTGCCTTCTCTCTGTCACCTTTTCTCATTATCCCCCATCCCCCCAATTTTCTGGGTTTTTTTTTCTGCAGATGTACATAGCCTTGATTTCTGCCCATGCCCTGGGCCTCAGTGGTATGCACTTCTTCACCTGTATTAAAGTCCAGTGGAACGGTAAGGCCTCACTGTCTTGCAACATTGACTATGACACGTGTTTAAGTCAACAAGACAAACACAGAATGTCAGAGAGGTGTAGTGTATGAGTCAGAAATACAGCTATTTATACAAGAGATTGAAACTGCTGAGAGAGATGAAAAGTGACAGACAGGCTGAGTGGAATAAGGAAAGAAATTGTTATCCTGTTGTAAGACAGATGCTCTGCACAGGCCATTGGAGTTGTGCGACACTGTCGTCACAGAGCTGCCATTTACCTTTTCCTGCTCCCTTGTTGTGTCTTGTCTATAGGAATGAGCCAGAAAATTAAGATAATATTTCATTCTTAGAACTCCAGCTTCTACTGCCCTCTAGAAGGTGATATTCGTACTTTGCAAGGAAATATTTTCCACACATTTGTTTTCCATGCAAACCAGCATTCCAGGCTACTGTGACAGGTGCAAAATGGCTGGATGCGTTAGAGTTACTGTGTGCACATACAGTCCAATATTTAGGTCGTGTGCAGGACTGCAGTATCAGCAAGACAAAAATTAGAGAATCCACACACAACATTATAAGCTTCCGCAAGTTTGGAATCTATCCTCTTCAGAATGCATTGGTAAGTTGGTGGCATCTCAGTTGTTCAGTGCAAAATAAAAACTCTGCCTGTCTTCCTCTTTTCCTGTGACCAGAGTGCAGTGACTTCTCTCCAGGGGTGTCTGTGCTGCTGCTGATCTTCCTCTGTCTCGAAGCCATCCTCTTCCTTACGTTCACAGCTGTAATGTTTGGTACGCAGCTCCACTCCATCTGCAATGACGAGACGGTCAGTATCTACTGCAGCCTGCAATCTTTGTTCCTCTTGACAAGTGTGTGTGTGTGTGTGTGTGTGGCAGGGAGGGTCACTGTAAAGATGAGAGCGTCTTTGACTCTTGAAGTATACATAATATGTAATTAGTTTAATACTAAGTTAGTTTTATACTTTGTATTCTCAGATGAGGAAACAAATATAAGAACCTAAGATTTTCTCTCAGGTTTGCTCCAGTGCTTTTTTCCCGTTGTAATGGTGTATCCTAGCGTGCTAATGAGCCAAAGCAAACAGACAACTTAATGGGCAATCTTTTATTTAGAGGTGTTTGAATGTCTTGCAGGAGATTGAACGTCTTAAAAATGAGAAGCCCACATGGGAGCGCCGCATGAGATGGGACGGAATGAAAGCTGTGTTCGGGGGTCCGCCCTCCCTGCTGTGGTGCAATCCATTCACAGGCCTGCGTCTGCGGCGCCTGCTGCTGTTGACCCACGGTCGCCGCAGTGGGTCTGAGTTTGCTGTCTGAGAGCACTGCAGACTGATGCACCTCACCAACACTTGACTGCCTCTAAAGCAAGATTTCTTGTATGCCCTCCTTGGCTGGGGGCTAAGATGGACCTCTGCCCCTTGAAGGTGACCTTCGTGTGTGGGTGGCATGGAGACAGGCTGCTCCAGCAGGACTTTTCCAGTGCGTCACAACCACCACTGAAAGTTTGTATTCTCACCCTCACATGCTGATGTAGACCCCAACACCTTTGGTCTGCGTGAGTATGCTGAACAACTGGAATTTTGTTTCTAACATGAGCAGCTTTTTGGTTTGTTTGTGTGTTTTTACGTAAAAAGCATGCAGTATGTAACTCAAGGGAGTCTTTTATTCCTTGTCGGACCTTCCAAGGTGCTGTTTGAACTCAACTCCTGCACCTTCAGTACGCAACTTTATCCGTTTTTTTTTTGCTGCGCACATGAAATTCGAGATAATTTTTTGAGGGGGGGGGGGTTGTCAGCAACACATCTCATCATCACTAGACCCAGACAAGTGGATCTGAATGCTTGAAACTGCTTTCTTGGACCCAGACAAGGGAATCGCAGTCGAGGACGTGCACTACTTACATGGCACTTGAGAGAAAGAGCACAGTGGACATCAGACACGGAACTGTGCTGTGTTGATTTGCATGTATAAGCGCTCAATCAATCGTTATCTCAGCCAGGAAATGAGGCGTTCACTATCTTCAAATGAATGAACAGGCTACTGTGAACACAAGCCTCATTTTTATTCAAGAGGACTGAGTGGCTTCTCCTATCTGTTCATCTCCTTTGTCAAGTTTTTCCTTCCTTGGGCTGAAACTGTTGATTCTTTAGGTTACTCGGGCCAGTAGAAATTAATTTTCCGTTTTTTTAATACCTGCTGAAGCTTCATTAATTTTCATCTTAGTGACAACTCTTGCCTCACTGGGGATGACGTCTGTTGTTCTGACGCTTACAAAAAACAACAAATTACCATTTCGTATCCATAAGTTTGCCATTCCACCACTCCTACATGCTTCTCCACATCCCATTATCTACAAACTATCAGTGACCTCCAGACCACTGATAAGCCTCCCTGTGTCTTCATAACAAAGTTTATTCAGGTTGAACACCTGACTACTGAAAAGACCAAATGTTATTACGTTTGAATTGTTTTACTCATTCACATTTGTTTCTTTCTGGGACACTGGAGGCTACGTATGTGTATAGTAGGAATCCATATGAAGAGCCGTTGGATAAGACTTCACAGCATTTAAATTCTGAAAAACAACCATACAAACCCCCGAGACAGAGCCAAGTCTCAGACGTGTTGGCTTTGCATGTTCCTTTTTGGCCACCATGTGGTGCCACATTTTGAAAAGGAGAACTTATAATCACTAGCACAACCTCCTTTGGCTCGTTGTGAGCTCATTCTGGTCCACAAAGCCAAGCTCCATTGTGCAGTCGGCCTATAGAATTAAAAAGGAACTGTTTTGCTGAAAGAGGCTGGGGTACCAGGCTCATTATACAAGCTGTAATACTGAACGAAGTCTCGGGGAGCTCAGCAAATGCCTTGCAAGGCCTTTCCTACTCCACCCCAAAAATGTCAGGCCTGTAACATCTAGTAGCGGGGCAGTAGCACACACTTTTCCAGTATTATTAGAACACTTCTCCATGCCTTTTTAAACTTGTTCAGTCAAGTGAATTTCTGAGCTTGAAAATATGTTGTCATTGTCGCGTGTTTATCAAAGTGTTCTCTCATTTTTAAAGAATAATCATTATGAATGGGCCTGTTTGCACTGGATGAATGTTACCTTTTGAATCTAGAGTTCAAGATTTAAAGTCAAGTCCGGGCAGATAGACTGGCATTGTCATACCTAGAAACTCTTGTCATTTTTTTTTCTGCGTGTTGGACAATATACTGCTGTTTGTTCTCATCTGTGGTTGTCAGGAGAAAGAGCTGTAGCTCCACTGTTTACACTAAATGATATCTGATGCGCTATAAAGAAACATGCTGTCATTAGAATGTAAAACATATCTGTTTTGGGACTAAGGGACACAGCACTGAAAGCTAACCGATATCAGGGGACTGCATCACCTCAGCAACAGATTTCTGATTTAAATGTTTGGAGAATATCACTTATTTAAACAATGTCATTGTTTTTCAGCATGTTGCAGCCAAACACACAGCGTGTCCATAAAAGTCATCATACAAGCTGTCTTTCATTTATACACATGCATAAGACTTATCAGAAAACAGGAAATGTCATGCTGTTTAGTTTGGCAGATGTTCAAATGTGTTGCTAATCAAGCAACAGCTGTTATTAAAATTGTTGCAGGTGTTGATGCATTACTTCGAGTCCTGAAACAGGACTTGACATAACAGTTGCAGGACTAACACACTGCTAAACTTTGTTTTTGTCAGAAGTAGCAGAATATCAGAACGAATTATGGATCGCCAATTATTGCTGTGTTGACTGGTAACTTTGGGAAATATTTTGGGCTTGGTTGATGTAAACAATCATTTCACAATAGGATAATCCTGTTTCATGCCAGAACTCAGATGCTGTAATCACAATTTCTTAAATAGGGATTCTGTTACAGGGTATATGTAGTGTCACATTCATGCTCAGTAACAGAATCAATGAAAGATGATTTTTTTTAAAGGGTTATACCGGTAATTGTATTTTCTCCATCTTCTGCTCTGTGACATAGAAAAGGCTACAGTCACTGGAAAGAGGATTGTTTGATCATGTGCAAAATTGTGTAAACCATTATAACACTACTCTGTCGTAGGCTTTTCTCGCACTAGTTGGCAGTTAAAGGGCTTTACGCAGAAAATATTGGATAAGGAGCATTTTGTTAACTATAGTAACGGATGTTTGGTCACAGAGTTACCATTAACATTGCCATGAACAGTTGATAAAGATTGTTTCCTCAAGAACAAATGTCCTTCAGCTTTATAAACAGAGTATAAAGGTTACTATTAACAATATATAAATGGAATGTTTTATTCAAGTTTTTTTTTTATTCGGTCATAATCTTATGTCTTAAAACTTTAATGTTCTTTTACATAATAAACTTGATTAAATTAAAGCTGTTAATTGTGATTGTCCATCATATGCAATTAATGTTCTCTGTGTCAGGGTTTTGTTTCTGGATAACATAGAAAGTGTTTCACGCTGACATAACATGCTGCGAGATCTGCCAGAAGCAAAACAAAGAAAGGCCTTTGAATAGATGGCAGTTTGACAGCTGTGTCGGTTATGTTGGAGAGTTGTGGCATGGATGTTAGTGTCACATGACATACAATTGAGATACAAGATGCAGTAGAGATTAACTAAAATTGGGGAACCGGGGAAACGTATTGCTGCAGCATCAAAGTACAAAAGAGCCAGTAAAGAAGAAGTGAAAGATTTTGTGAACCATTTGTGATTCAGGTGTCCTAAGCAAGTCAGCACCAAAATACATAATTGTTCCAAGTGTACAGTTGTCCAGGACCATTGGAAGTTTCTCAAATATCAGCCCAGTGAGAAAATGCAGCATCCCTCCCCAATTAAACAGACACAAACATGCTATTAAGTGAGAGATGTGGAATATCACAAATACTACATGAAAATGTAAAGAAAGGAAACAATTTCAACACTGGAACATTAAACAGTGTGTGTTGAGATGGCAGTGGTAAGTAACAAAACTGACTTAAACTAAAAACTTGCCAGATATGTATAATTTAAAGTAATTGAAAGCCAGTACTCGAACGATACTCCCCCGAGTCCAGTGGGTGGCAGCATAATATTTTCTGCTGTTGTGAGATCTGCCAATGAACTCGGAAAGGAAGAATTTCTTTGACCTTGCAATTTTACTCCCTGAACGCAAACTCTCAGGCCGCTGTCTTTGCAAAGCCTTGGTCAAAATGGCGTCTCCTTCGGCTGGATTTCGGTTTTGATGATAATCCTAACGTTATTCGTGTGTTTTTTAAGTCTTTTTAAGTCAAAACGCTGCCTGAAAACCTGGGCTCGGATAATAAACCCCCCCCCTCCGTCGCTTGGAGCCGCCTTCACTGAGAAGCCGTTAACTCCTCCCCTCTCGCCTCCTTCCGCTGAGATGCGACTATGGCGGCAAAGGAGTTTGTAAACAGCCACCAAGCTGTCGAATCGGTTGTCAACCGCTGGCTGGTGGATTATTATGCGTTCCTGGCGCTAGAGTTGTTCGAAAAGAGCCAATACGACGACTTCTGTGGCGTTCGCGATGTGCTCCACAGTAAGTAACACGCTGCCCTCGACCAAGTTCCTTCGCCGCTTTGCCGCGTCGCACTTAGTTTAGCTGAACTTAAAACGTTAGCTCACTGCGTCCGGCCAACTTTGACTTTAGCAGACGGTTGTATTTAATGTTAGTGCGCGTCGACTGTCCAAACGGGTGTTCCTCCTGGCCCGCTTTGAGTTGTGCCGTCGTGCTCGTACAGATGGCTAGCTGAGCGTTAGCCCCGTCCCGGACTGTCCCGGTGAACTTCCCATAGGTCCCGTAGCTCAGGGGACGCGGCAGAAGCAGCGTTGCCTTGATGCAAGTTTTTTTTTATTGTTTGGTATTTTTTTATCGCTGTCTTTCCGGAAGCATAGCGCTCCAGACGGTTTCGGGATTTAAAAAGGCGGAAAAACGAATGCCGAGTGCCAATCGCTCTTCAAAGTCACAGTAAATGAGCATGTGATTGACTTAAACGCAGTCCGCAGCCAGCCAGCCTGCAATGCGAATCACTTACTATCTAAACGTGTGTTTTCGGGGCAAATGACGAGCCTGTTTAATGTTGTGTTGCAGGTATCTTGACCCGTCCCGCGGAGTCCACCGATACGATGCCGACAAAGATTCATATATTGCAGTTTCTCTCCCGGATAAATGAGGGTGAAAGCCTTGGTGAGACCAACGTTAATGCATCAAGTTAAACTTCTGGGCCATTGATCTGGTCAGTTAAGTAGCAGAGGGGGTTGTTAATCAGCCTCAGCTGCTTTGGTGTTGATGGCATTAACAGGTGCAGTAGATACTGCTGTCTTTGAATTCAGCCCCTGTGTAGGTGGCATCCTTTAGTTCCTAACACACGACCTGGTCCATATCAGTACAGATCTCCGGCATGATTATTACCCCCCCATGTGTTGTCAAAGTGTTCCTCTTTTAATTTTATGCATTTTCAGTGACAGTGGCTCATACAATTTGACAATTCAGAATGAAACTGAGTTCTTGACCCATTTTGAGTTGTTTCACACAAAATGCAAGAAAAGAATGTCAACACCAGGTTTGGTGACAAAGAGGCGATATCAGCTTGGCACAACCACCACATATACTGAACTCTCGTATTGAATGATGGGAACTGATGGACGTGTATCATTACAACCCAACTGTGAAACCGAATTCAAGGCTTTCCCCTAAATCAGTGAGCCTGCAGCCAATCCTGCTAGTAAATTGTGACCCAAACACAACAATGCTATGCTGGTAATTGCTGTGTCTCGGTCTACAGACGTGTCATTTGAGCCTGACCCCTCAATAAGTCCTCTGGAATCAGCCTTACTGTTCCTGGAAAATATAAGGCAGGATTGCAATATTCCACCACGCGATTTCGAGAATGTCTGCACTTCACTTAAGGATATGGTAAGTGTTTAAAAAAAAATAATAATTTCAATGTAATTTTTGTTTTATACATTCGTGTTCTGCATTGGTTCAACTGTGATATCTGCTGACACGAAGGCGCACAAAGGCCCTCTTAAATTAAAGATACAGTTTTTACATACAATACACAAAGAAGCTAGACTTGTTTTAAGATACTTGCTTTACACTAAATTTCATCAGATTTGATTTAACAAATAGTTTTTTGTTTCTGTGTTTAGATCGTGGGGATTTTTATTAAGAATAATGAGTTTGACAAAGCAAAAGAGGTGCTGAACAAACACTTTCCCCAACGAACGGTTGGCAAGGTGAGTTCATTAACTAAAGCAGCATGTTCACTCAATTACTCCATAATTTCAGCAAGTCAAATCAGCATTTAACTTCCTCTCTTGGTTACTGCATTCTAATGGTCATTGCTTATACTGTCTGTGCATTATTATAGGAATATTGCAGTGTCCACTGAGCAACAATGTAATGGTATTACAATTAATAAATGTTAATATATTAGAAGTGTATCACTACTAGGTAAAATACTAAGTGAAACTGATTACTTTAAAACAGGAACGCTGTATTTCTATTATTTATCTTGTGATAATCACATGGTAGCACGCAATGTCACAATTGGAACTTTCTGGATCATATTTCGTTGTCTCTTCCATTCAGCCAAGACACTTGTTGCGTAGCAGAAAGGACGGGGGAACCTTGTTCAAACGCAAATGGCATGTTGGATATTTCCATCAGCTGATAATCAAACTGCAGCAGATAGTGGAGATGCTGTGCTATCGTAACCGTTTTTATTTGGATACAGCTTCTACAAGCCATGTGAAAAATGTGTTTCCTAGTCTGCCTCTTACGATGTGGCAACGCGTGGTATTCCGTCAGAATAAGCGGTATGTGCTGTTTTGGGTATGGAATTATAATGTAGTGGAAACTTTGCCCAACATGCACTGTGCCAGTCAAGTTTTGGTGTTCAAACACCATCTCACTGGTGCCTGAATCAACACGCCCCCACCAACGCAGCCCCTTGCATTTTTTTTTTTTTTTATGGTGGGGTTTTTTGTTTGTGTTTTTTTTTTGTTTTGTTTTTCAGCACCCACCAAGGGTGTGGTTAAACGCATGCTGGAGGACTACACTCACTGATCAGCGCACCTCTTGAACCCCCTCGGGCTGCCGTAGGGCCTGCTGGCCTGCCTGGGTGTAGTCTGCTTTCCTTCTTTCCTCACCTCATTAGCCATGATGGTCAGTGTGTCTGTTGTTGGAGGGAGACACCTGTGGAAGAAATGTGAGCGAGGACAGAGACCAGAGTAGTTGGGTCATTGGTGGGCAGCAGCCTCCTGAAGAGCTGGTTTAGCTAGCTGGCTCTATTCAGGTCCCCTGGTTGATGGATCCTCCACATTTTCCGTGTTTCCTCCTGTAGTCGTCCCTCCCCCAGCTGCCCTCTTCTTCAGTTGTATATCTTGCCAAGAACATTGACATGAGCTGACGTTTCTATGTAGCAGGAAAGTAATGTTACACTAATCAAGCCTTTAAATTGTCTGTTAATTAGTCATGAAAGAGGTTTTTGTGTGTAATGTCAGGCCTATTTTTCCTCATTAATTCCTTTTCAATTTGACACGCATGTCTATACATTTTGAAGATGTTGAAACGATGCACTGTTGAAACTGTTAATGAATTTAAGAGGTTAATTTTTTATGTTTTAATTGTGTGCATGCCATGTGTTTCACATTGCTTAATGTATGTTCTCTGTAGAAAGCTATATTCATGGGTCTCATCAGGCAGAAGAGTAAAACTCACAAAGTCATCGAGGGGATGGACTACAAACGGTTCAAGGAGGAGATGTTGACTTTTTGCCAGAGGCTCTGTCCATTTAATGTTCCTTTCCTTTACAAGGTATGTTTCTAAGTATTCAGCACATGATAAAGGCTCATTGTAGTGACACATTCTTGATTTGTTTTTATAGCTTTATATGGATGAGGTATTTTGGCTGCAAATGTGCATAATGATTTGAATATTAAAAATGTTAGTTTGAGATTTTATTGCCTTTTTTTTTAAAGTTAATTTGTCATCAGCATGCATTTTCTGTTAATTGTTAATCAATCTGAAGTCTTCTTAAGACTTAGAAAACATTTGCAGATGAGGTCAATAAAAATCCTGTTGATTTGTTGGTGAAATATGTCTTGGTGTATGTGAAACAGGCTGCAAAACAACTTGTCGATAAAAGAATCACGGAGCCACCGGATGAGGCAACTGGACCTGATGAGGAAGATGAACCCACCCCGTTCTCTACTCCGCAAATCAACACTATCCAGTTTGTACCATGGTAGGCTCACTCTCCCTCTACATTCATTTCAATCAAGCTCCTTATTACCGTTTAAATGCAACACTTCCAAAGCGGTACATAACATAAGATGACACAATCTCTACCCCTCTCATCATTGGGCTGCATAACAGCAGTGGCCAAAGGGCTACTTTACAGTTTAAGATTTTACATAAAGTTCCCTCTGTGTCTACAGATCTTTTCCCCACCTCATCTTTCTTTACTTTTAGTAGGCCCATCTCTGAGGGAGGGCCAAAGCATCACTGACATCAGAATGTCATAATCGTTTATCTGCCGTTATGAGGAAGGATTAGAGGAAACAATGAGGTCCCCCAATTATTACCTTTATTAATATCCTGATACCCACCTTTAGCACCCATATAACCATGTATCCTTGCTCACCATATCGACACACGTTATTTGACTGAAAAACATTTATGGGTAGTTGGTTACAACTGCTTATTTATTTTAATTTTTTTAGGGCTCCAGGCTAGAATGTTACAGTACAATTTCATGAGAACCTTCATAAGCTTCTAATATGCTGATTGGTGACCCCTCTTTTTCTCTGGCCTAGATATCCTGTTAAATTCTTTTTTTCTTGTCTCCATCTTATCTTCCAGTATACATACAATTATCCAGAGAACCAGGCTGGAGGTGGCCTACAAGGCGTTGGCTGCAGGTTCAGATGAGAGAACATTTGCTCAGCTGGAGGAGGAAGTGGAGGAAGTGGAGGGAGAGGAGCAGACAAGAAGAGAAGATCTTTCTCTGCACCTTTCACCTAGTCCCGAGACGGGAACCGAGCAGGATGAGGTATTTCAGAGAGAGTCAGACAGCCCCATGGAGGCTTCCCCAGCAGACCAACCACCACAAACAGATGCTGTTCCCCAAACACAGGCAGGTTCACTCTCGAAGACACCCTCAGTTCAGAGAAACAGGCAGCTTTACACTGTGGCACGACTGGTGGTCGAGCCTGACAGCCAGGGGAACTCGCAGTGCGGAAGAGCTTCTCAGGACCTGGAGGCTGAAGAGCTACCACAGTCACTGGCTATACCCGATGAAAGAGACCTGCAGAACCCAGTAACGGACAACAAGGTTACCATGCCCAAACAGAAGTGCCGCAGACGAGCCAAGAAAATGTGCAGCAGGTACGTTTTGGCTATTTTTATAAGTAATGTCTTACTAAGTCATCCTATTACATGTTAGGGTTAGTTGGGGGATGCTCTGATCTATTAAATGATGATCACAATACCATTGCAGATATTAAGTACAAATTACTTGAATGGTTGGTTGAAAAATTAATTCATCAGGCAAATAAAAACTGTATTCCCTGCCCAAAGCTGCTCTCATTACACAGCCTGTTTCTGTCTAGTCTCACAATTAGTCAAGATGATGGTTTTGACTGTAGTGGTGGATGAGGTCAGGCAGGCACTATCTTTAAGCTACTGTCAACCGAGGGCTGGAAGTCATTATAATAAGTACATTATCACCTCACATAAGATGAAGATGTAAGCCATGTGTCTTATGTCAGAATAAAGAGCCATGTTGGTGAGACCACAGGGCTTTATGGGTCTGTCATAACGTAGGTCAGTTAGGAATATCAGGAATAGAATGGTCTCTACTGGCCAATAATTCTCAGGACCTAAACTAGGAACTGTAAATCCCTTTTGCACATTGCTGTCTGTGTTTCCACGATATTTGAATTTTGAAGATTGAGCAAATTACAGTGATGATGGATCAAAAA
The DNA here is from genome assembly GCA_036023855.1 of Gadopsis marmoratus. NCBI lineage: Eukaryota > Metazoa > Chordata > Actinopteri > Centrarchiformes > Percichthyidae > Gadopsis > Gadopsis marmoratus. The sequence continues at coordinate 10,529 of JAVQJF010026247.1, read as the reverse complement.
TTACAGCGATTTTCATATTTGTCCTTCGTTTTTGCCGCCTGGAACCAAATTTACAACTTGGCTTCTCCAGTTGAAACACCCTATTAGTTTGCTCCCTACAAAACATCCCCACACTCGAAGTAGTGCTACTGATGGCCGAGGAACGTCTTGTTTCAAGTTTGTAATGCTGAGTATGGCAGACTCATGAAACCCGAGCCATGAGACTTTAACATGAGGAACAGTGTAAGCAAAAGAGGGAAATATTGTCTGTTTTGTGAAGAAAATACAAGCTACCTAAACTGGATGATCTAATAGTAAGAGGTCGTCTATTCCAATCCAGGTTTATGGTTAAAGACGGCAAATGCATAGTCTAAATTTTAAGCTGGGATCTGGGGATATTGAAGTACTTCAACCACTTATATCAAATTAAATATATTAAATAATTTATTTAAATAAATTAAATATTAATTTTCAGTTTATTCTAAACTTCACTGATGGGTAATGAAGTTTAAACTAGGTAAATTAAAGCATCAGCATTGTTGATTTAGTTTAAATTTGTTTCCACTTAATGGGATCTGGAAGAAAATTTGATCTTTTTGTTCTTTTTACAAGTACATGTACAATTACCTTGATTGTTGAAAACATGGTTATTGAGACAAAGAGCAAAGCTTGAATTTTTATTTTTTTTTGTCGAAACACATCTTATTTTCTGGGCAGTGCTTGACTGAATCTCAACTCTGATCATGCAGAAACTTCACAAAGTCAAAGCAGCCATCATCGGACAGCGAGGAAGACCAGCAGGAGTCGCCGGCTAACTGCAACACCCCAGTGCAGAAACCTCGTAAACGACTAGCCAGCGATCCTCTCAGCGAGCAAGTCCAAATACCACATTCAATTTGATGTCACTGTTAGTTTACGATTCAAGGACGGACAACATTTGATAACCTTTGTATGTTTATGCAGTGATCCAGATAATACAGGTGACATCCGTATCGCAGATTCTTCATTGGGCAGCTCACCCAATGTGTTACCTCTTCACCCAGTGCCTCAAACGAGCTCCACCCCTCACAAGGACTCTGCTCAAGACAAAGGTCCTTCCCATTCAAAATGGTGAGTAAAGTAACGGCTTTAGATAAGAACGGATCGACTCCCCTGTTGTAACTGAATTCTACATATTACGCAACAGTAACAAGTATTATAAAAGAATGCAAAATTCACCCGTTTACCAGGTTCAGAAGATAATTGATGTAATTTTACAAAGTTGACATGTGTATTTGTTTTGCTCCAAGTATTCATATTAAATGTTACACAAAAGTTACACGTATTGATGACTTAATAGAAATGTATTTACTGGAAAGTAAGGCTGGACAATAAAATGATAACTATAATTATTCCGATATATTTTCCTCAATATATATATTACACATGTTCAATATAATGAAACCGTCCATACATGGGAGAGGGGGTCACTGATGGACCTTAAACGTGAGTTGCCACCCGCCATAAAACACGAAGAACAAGTAGAAGGAAAGAAAGAGCCAATGACAATGAAATACCTGATTTCTGCAGCTTTCACTCAGGAGCAAAACTCAGCCTTTGAACTTTATAAAAACTAATTATTTGACCTACTGTGATAATTATGGATATTGACTGATATGAAAAAAATATTTGAGCATTTTGAGCATGTCGCCCAGCCCTACGGAGATTTCACACTAGCTTCACTGCAAACGCACACTAAAATTCCATCCAGCATATGCAAATAACAGCTGTACAATATTTTTAGATGAGGTCCTTTTTTGTGTTTGTTTTTCACAGCTGTTTATCAATTAACATTATGATTCAGGGTGCAAAGCATGAAAAAAAATCACTGCTTTTGTTCACAGGAAACAGCTTTACAATAATGCAAAGGAGAGTAAGGATACATGGAGCGATGAAGAGTCGTATTTCTCCTCCAAAAAGAGAAGCGGTAATATTTCATCAAATATCTGCTTCTAATGACTCCGGTGTAATTCCAGTTGTGAAATTCTTGTTCATGCTGTAATATATCTTTGCTTTCCCCAATAGGATCACACGAGAGCACCATTTCCAATTCAGGCCACAGGAAGAAGGTACATGTAAGACTTGCGTTTTTAACACTCAAAGTCAAAAATGAAGAAACAAAATTGTTGTGCATTATTTGCAAACGTTAGCCACATTCACGAGGTATGTTGTGGGAATGTCGAACCTCAATGACAATCATTCAGCAAACATTGATGTAGAAAGAACAACATGGATTTGGTCACTTCTTGGGTTCAAAAAGTGGATGCTTTGCAGCCCGCCTGCAACTTTCAGGTGTCTGGTCGTTCCAGCAGCTAATGAAAGCACCGAGTGAGCAGGCAGAATTTAAGTCGGGTGCATTACGAAGCAACAACACTTACAAAAATAAATTAAAGCATTGTTTTGTGCTGGCTTGTTGCAGCAGAAAGCTCAGTAACTTCATGTTCCTGTTGTTGCAGAAGTGGACTGAGAGCGAGACTCAGAAGTTGAAAGAAGGCGTCCAAAAATTCGGAGAGGGCAACTGGAGTAAGATAAAGGCATATTACTCCTTTAAGGATCGAACAAATGTCAACCTTAAGGACAGATGGAGAACACTGAAGAAGTCGAACCTAGTCTGAGTGGTTTAAGCCAAGTTGTTTTTTTCTTCAAACTAGTTTTTCTGCATTAATTGTCTAGTGGTATTAAGTTCCTGACCCTTCCCAGGTTCATATATTTAGTTCAATTTGAAAAATTTGTTGTCCCTTTTGTTATTAAAAAATACTGGAACGGTGTCTGGTGCATGCATTTTCACTGGAGTAATATACAGTAGCTTAAATGGCAAAGACTCAAATACAAAGACATTATGGATTTATTTGAAATATGACATTTACAACAGAAAAACATTTAACTCCATGAAGGTTTGAGGTTCTGATGGAAGAAACTTATCCCAAGGTGGGGCAATAGGTTTTGGTTTCAGTCCTTAGACTGTGCATTGAAAGTATGGGCCAGTTGTAACATCTGCTATTAAGGTGCCCTTGATCCAGGCACTTAAATCCCAGCTCTTACTGTTAAACAGGAACAGCAGCTGGTCAAAGTGTGAATTTCACTGGGTATGAAATGGGTAAAGAAAGGGGGCATTTAACAGTCCAGTTGTTGATGCAGCTCTATGTTAATGCGTCTTCATTCCTAATGAACTCTCCCACGTCGGCCTGGTGGAACACTACGATGGACATGGGGTCCACTCGCCGACACTCCTGGGTAGACTTAGCTGCCACTCCAAAACCCTGAGAAATGACACATTAAAGTTAAACTGAAATTACTCTAGCAAACATGGAATTCTGAAGTTTTCATACATAGTATGTGTGGATGCATGCAACGTTGTTGTGAAGGAGACCACACCATAGCGCTTTTAACATATCGGTGCAGAGTATGCTCTTATGTGCAGCATGTTAACTCAACATTTTCAGCACAAGTTTCCCCACCTGGAACATAGACACCTGGTGGTGCACTGAGCGCTGTCGTCGACCACATGAGTAATACAGCAGCATAGTTACAAAACTTACCAGGGGCACATCAGCCATGGAGTAGACTACAACTCCTTGGTACTGCACAGTGTTCTCAGTGATTCTCCCGAGCCCAGATTTTAGCACGTGGTTCCCGTAGAGGAAAGACTGCTCTGTTCCAGGTTTCACCCACACCTTGAACTGGAGACATGGACGGAAAAGCTTCAAGTTATTCACGCATGCACGAGTATACCCAACTTGAATCGCATCGGCAGAGATGGATGGTTTTAACAATAAAAAACAAAAGGAAACAGTTGCATACTAGTATAATGTTATGGCATGAGCTACCAGTTTAAAACAATGCAAGTGGGATGCCGTCGTCTGTCAGTAAAAATCAGTATAAATAGGTGGAGAGTGGTGTCTGCCAGTGTGACACGCCACTAACATGTTTCATGTGCCAACAGATCAACAGTGGAGCACCACAAAGAATTGACAGCACTGGACTGTGAGGGTGGGCTGCCACTGGCACGCGCCATACTTCCTGTAAGCTTTCCACAGACTCCCTGACGGGGGAGTCATTTGACATCAATTCAAATTGGGGCACCACTGAAAAGGACGCGTCATTTCACTAAATATTTGTATTGTCGCACTTCCTGCCGTCTCCTCGTTGCGTCTCTTACTCCAACCTCCCACTGCGTTGGCGCTAAGGAGAGAGGACGGGATGCAAATGATGTGAGCAAGAGACCCAAATGATGAGATGCACCCCACAGTCACCTTTGCATAGGGCGCCAGGAAATCCAGAGCCGTGATGTGCAGGCGGAACTTCGTGGTCTTTGTGAACTTTCCAAAACACGTTCCCACTGACACGAGCTTGTCCCGGGAAATGTTTGTGGCCAGCTTAAGAATTTTCTCACTGTGGACAGAGAACGACGATGCGGTAATTTAGTCGATTTTGACGTGCAGATCTATACCAACACGTGCAATTGTCCTGCATTACCTCATGTAGTACACGCGATCGTTGTGTAGCCTGAAACAGTAGGTACCGTCAGGTCGGTCCACTAGAAGTTTTATGTTTTCACCGATGCTGTTGTGGGACAAAGACGACGTGGATCACACACACACACACACACACACACGTATATATAAACATAGGCTAACAAGGATGCTAACACGTTGGGATAACTTCAATCTTAATAGGCGAGCCAAAACTGCGCTCGTGAGTTCACTTACTACTTCGACAGCTTCTCAAACATCGTTTTCGTCTCTTCGTCTGTTAGTGGCCTCATCTTGAGTTATTTAAAACAACTTCTTTCTTTTCTTTTTTTTAATCAGCGAATGCGTGTATGTCCCGTGAAAACGTGGGTCAACACGGAAGCAGTCACACTCAAAAACGGAAGTCGGTTGACGTAATCAGCGAGCTCAGTTCCTGGTTGGGTTTTTTTTTTTGTTTTTTGCATTCTTTAGCTTTCAGTCGATCGTACTGCCCTTTTACTCCGACAAACCGGCCGTCGTCTGGTAAGTTTATTCGCGTAAAATCCTGATAGCTGTCAGAAATAGATTTATCGTATAGCCGGTGAACAGTTACGCGACCATTAATTTGTCTAGCGTTTCGTTTTTGGCGAACATGGAAGTCACACTTTCGAAAACGGGGCTCAGTTAGCTTAGTTAGCCAGCTGTCAAGAGGAGGAAAAACACGGACCCGCTGCTATTAGCGAGCCAGGGAACGTTAGCCCGGTGAGCTAACTCTGCTAGCAGCCGATAACGCTGGCCGGCTGTAGGCAGCGACCTCGCGCCACTGAAGCAATTCAACTCCAATTAACTGTGAAACCACTGGAACACCGACCGCGGCAGCGCGGAATTGTACCCCAGTTTTGATTTTAGCGCGCAGTCGCCGCGTGAAGCGAAGGGTCTTTGCCGCAGCGGTGCGAAATTACATAACGCTCACTTGTTCGTAAATAGCGATTAAGTTTCGTGTGATCCGGAGTCGGCGAGCCGTGCGAGGATCATTAGCGGCGACACGAAGCACCGCCGAGCGGCGATTCGCGTGTCGGGAGCCGCACAGGAGCAGTTCAATGTCAGCGATGCGTTCATGTCAGCCAGAGTTACAAATTGGGAAATCCACGCCGTCAGCGAACTCTTTGCATTTTGGCAGATCATTTGATCCTCGCGTCTGACGGCAATAATGGCAGGAAAGAGGAAGCCTGATCCCCGTTTTCCTAATTCTGCCAAGTAAGGTTATTCACAGCAAGGCCGTTCCGTACACAGAGTGACCCGATCCTGCTGATGCTGTCATACTTTTAAAAAAAAAATGGATTATGGAAATGATTGATAAAGAGTTAACTTGAATGCGTTTGTTCCCGACAAACAACGTGAGGAGGCTTGGAATGGCCTAAATATTCAATTGATTCCCTCCTGCCTCCAAACACATCCTGCCATCTATACGTCTTCCGTTGTTCTTATTGTGTCTTCCAAGTGACACACCTTTGTTATTATTTTAAGGAAATGTACATCATCACATCATTTTCTTAAAATAAAATCTTGATTCATTATTTGGACATCCTGTACTATTTGTTTTTCCCCCTGCCTATGATATATATGAGCAGCAGTGACCTAATGTTAGATCTACGCAGTGACACCACAGGCGTTTTCAGTCATGTCGTCAGATGATGCTCCAATTTTATTTTAATACATATGCTCGTCTAGCCCATTGGTGAAATGGGCATCTAGCTCATTTCAGCTGCAGTGAGATATTAATTAAAATGGATACATTATTACAGCACGAAGAACACTGCAACACGGGCTGATCAGTGACCGTCAAAGGCCCTTAAGGTTATAATCAAGTATGTTGTTGCTTTCCACAAGGTGACTTACAAAAGTAAAAGGGAAACCTATTGATCACTTGGACAATCTGTGTTTTATAGTTGGTGACTTATCAGGATCCCACACTTTCACACACGCTGATATCAGCTTAAGACTTGTATAAGACAGTTTTTCACATTGTACAAGTTATTATTCTGTATGAGAAGGTCAGAATACCTGCAAAGTGTATACAGTATATGTGTGTAACGGCAGTGTCTTTTTAATAAGTAAATATACAAATTAGAAGAGCTGCATGTGCATCAGTGTTCCTGCCTCTAGGTTTGACCTCATTAACGGTGGGTGTTGCCAGAGTAGAAACCTTTTTTAGTTAAGGTCGTGGCACGCTAGGCACAAAACTGGCTGCTTAATCAACCACATTGTGCTACTTTTCACTTCAATATAATGCTATTAGGTGGTATGCAACAATTTCTCTTCCTCAAAAGTAGACCAGTGCCTTACAAGAAGGTGCCCACAAGTCGCTAATCCAAATCTATGATTGCTCGACAGGAAAAACAAAGTGTAAACTTTATGGATAACCCTGACAATAATGTCTCATTCGTCATAGTATGTCAGTATTTTAAACAACTGTCTTTGTTTCGACACCTTTCATGTGTTGCCAGGAGTGTGCTGCCCCGTGCTGGGAGAGCAGTACTTGTGCCAACGGTTTGCCCCAGGATAAGCCAGTGGTCCGTGTCTGTCATCGGTTTCCGGCGTGTGTTTGTATCTCTGGTAGCACAGAACAGGAAGACAGACGCAGAGAGACGTCTGAAGTGTGAGAGGAAATTGCTGTGGCTTCTTCTTCTGCCTCAGAATGACTGAATTCTGGGTTTGTTTCAGCTGCTGCATTGCAGAGCAGCCACAACCTGTGAGTATGAAAATAACTAGGAAGGCAAATTGATTGGTTCTATTTATAATGTGGCTGCCTTGTTTAAAGTGGGTTTTATATAGAATATAGGTTCATAAACGGCAGTATTCTCTGGTGAATATTTACTATTCCATAGATAAAGCTTCTTTAAAAACTGTCATGCCTGACAAAATATTATATCCTCTTTTTATTGTAGATTAAATAGGAACAGGCAGCTAACAACTGTCAGACATGATGCAATCCTAAGATTCATTAAGGTTTATTTTTGTGGCAGCGAACACCCACTTGTTGGGCCTCCATTGTAGTCAGCCGGTCTGTCAACTAACAGTTAAGATAAAAGCAATCATGAATGTCGACCTGTCTCAGTTGTAGCTCCACAGTACAGGTCCGCTGTCTGCTTATGAAACGAAGTTTCAGAAGGTTAACAGGAAAGACATGAGTAGGATGTGTTTCGACCTCTTCTCTATCCTCACTGATTAGTAATATTATCATAGGTAGATAGATGATAAGACAAGTGATATTTAGGTTTAAAACCAAGTCTGTTTGTGGTCCTCATTTACAGAAACGGCGGCGACGAATTGATCGCTCCATGATCGGGGAGCCAACAAACTTTGTTCACACCACACATGTCGGCTCGGGGGACATGGGCCTGGGATTGGCATCAGTAAGTTTGATGTCCTCTTTACGAAATATTCAACCAACAGGATAGCACACCTACATTTTCAGACAACTAACAATTACACCTTTATGTTTGTAGGTGGACCTTGTTCAGGCCCAGATGAAATCTAAAGGGGGCTACGCGCATGGAGGGTCTGAAGGTTCTCAGTTGTAACAAGGTGAGCGATCATTTTTCATCCCTTAGTGGAACTGATATTGAGCCTCAGCATTTTCCCTACCACAAAGCCATACAATCCCAGCGTACACACATTTTATTCAAATAGCTATTTATGGCTGGTAAAAAGTAATCTTAATTGCAAAGTTTAATTGAAAACATATTTCACATGTAAAACTGGGGTTTAAATATGCAAAATATTAATTTTCAACATTTAACAGAGCATTCTTGGTAAACACTTCTAGCTTTAACGCATTTGCTATTGGTGAGAAAGAACATCAGTATTGACTTTTAATGTTGTAATGTATACAGTCATGTTTTCTTGGGGGAATTTATCTTGGCCATGAATCCTGCTTTGGTAGGAGCTTTTTAGCAAGGACAACAGGAAATAGATGTGACACAAGGGCTGGATGCTAATCGCAGTAAAAGGAGGGACAGCGGTTTGAATCGGGGAAGGAAGAAGGCTTTGCTACCTAATGTGTGCGCCGGTGTTCTGGTGTAACTGGTGTTGAATTAACTGGCGATATTCCTGTGTGCGAGGCTCTGGTTGCCATGGTGACCTCAGGACGCTTAATGCGAGGCCATGGCATAGGTGACCGTCGATGCCTGTTCAACGTCTGATCACTCCATACAGGTAAAGTTACACGGTGAACGTGGAAAAACTCAACCTAAACAATATTTTCACGACACAGTCACATTGTCAGTGCAACCGACCTGAACAGAAAGTGCTCCGACTCAAAGCAAAGAGCAAAATAAAGTTCTTGCTTTATTTTCTCTCAGTGGAGAACCCAACAGAGTCATCCCTAAAAAAAAAAAAAAAAAAAATTGCGCCGCTACACCTACCTTTCCAACACCCATGGCGAGGTCCATGTTCACCACAAACACCATCTTGAACATGAGGTCGTCGTCTCCCTCCTCCTGAGGGTCAGAGCAGACACAGAGAGACACTGAGATTTGGCTTTGGACAAACTCCACGAGGTCTAATGTACCAAGGTGTACCTGCGGGGACTAAGGCTAGCTTATGGGCACCTCATTCTCCAGCTTGTTGAAGTAGTACATGGCCGCCTCCTCGGCAGACACGTTCCGGGTGTGCAGAAGGGCCTGACGTGGTGAGAAACAATGCAAAGGTTCAGAGAACAGACAGGTCAATTAATAGTTTGGCCACGCCTGCATTCATTTTGGCTGACAAATCGTAAACCAATCACACCACATCTTTTACAGTTGCTTCACGCACACTGTTCAATTAACCCTGAATTATTTGGGATGGTCAGCTATTTATTCATTTACTTTATCCCAACGCCAGATCAAGTGTCACAACGTCAAGCATAGTCGTCTTTTTTGTTTTAGCCGAAGTAGAAACCACTCCTGTGGACATGCATCTACAGCTAAAGACTATGCTATTCAAATTACTGAGTGTAATATAACGAGGTAATAAAAAAAAAATGTCCCAATTCACCACCGACCGACACACTGAGATTTTTAGCATGAAAAGGGTCGAGTAGTGCACGTTGACATCACCGAAGGTCAGCGAAGGTACATTCACATGGAAAGAGCTTCTAAAATGAGAGGATTTGCTGCTTTTCTTTGTCACTTATGACTGGAAAGGAAGAGTCTTTGGGTTTTGGACTGTTGGTCGCACAAGAGGAGCTTCTTGAAGGACGTCGTCGTCACTTTGGCTTCCGGGAAATTGTAATTGGTTAAGTAGTCGGCACATAAATAATGGAAATAGTTAGTTGCAGCCGTAGAAAAAGCACAGTTTATGAAAGGTTTCTCTGGAGCTGCAGTTATGTGAAAGCCAGTGGTGACATATGGAAAAATACAATTGGTAGTTTCAATGACGACATCTGGCTGACATGATCATGCATCCATGTTTGGATTATTTTTGTACACTTAAAATGATTTGCTGCCAAGTCAGCTATAGCACAGCTCCATCCCCAGTCATAATTATCCCTGGACTCAGCTGCCCACCTGTTTGGCTGCCTCCTCTGGGATGTCCAGCTCTCGGAGCTGCTGCAGAAACACAGGATTGACGTCCTGAGAGCCGGAGTCTGGGCAGGACTGCTCTGATGGCTCCATCCTGGGCTGCAGCAGGGAACAAACACTCAACACCAACCCACATGGAGCAGGACACCATCTAAACACAATTTACCACATTAGACTAAAAACGAGACCCACAATGGAAATCTGCCGTCAGTGCCTGCGTGCAGGTCTGTGAGCACATGTTCATCTTTATTCACAGGGATGTTGTCAGAGACCCTAATGTTCTGCATCATCATTTGCACACATGGATGGGCGGATGGCTGCAACATGACATGGTGTTGGACCAGACGGAGGCCCGAAGCCCTTGTACACAAGTTATAGTTACATTATATAACGTTTCATGATTTATTGGTGTCTAGTCCAATTGAACGGGACCATTTCGACAAACGTCGTACGCTCCACGGGGGGGGGGGGGGGGGGGGGGGGGGGGGGGGGG
>JAVQJF010026245.1:7500-23638 GCA_036023855.1 Gadopsis marmoratus | reverse complement strand
CACACACACACACACACACACACACACACACACACACACACACACACACACACACACACACACACACACACACACACACACACACACACCTTATATATTATCCCTATAAATAATAAGTTGTGCAGACAATTATTCTGATGGACTGAAACCTAAACTTAAGCCTTAGCTGCTTGCAACGTTAATTTTCTAGTTGTGGGGCATTTTACCACAGTAACTGTTGTGACAATTTGAAGAGGTTTCTCTTTCAAGCCTTAATCTACTAATTTACCATCAGAGTATGTTCCGGTTGATTACAGCCGTAGACATTTCTAGAGAAACCACTCGCACATTCCGACTATCTGCTGTGACTGACATCAAACTGCGAAAACAACTATTCATCTCACGCCAGGAGTCTCTCGCCAGGAATTGACGGTCCAATCATTTATCAGAGGAGAAAAGCTGGATTAGTGATGATCTCCTCTCATCAGCGCTCGTTTGTTCTGCAGAGATTTAAAAATCATCGAAAATCTGTGGCCAACAATCAAGCACCGACAACCATCGGCATGCACACAGGCACTCACATCAGTGGTGTGTCTGAAGACGATGCCTTGGCTGTCGTAGTAACTGATGGTTTTGGTTGCCATGGTGACCGTGATGAGAGACCAGTGGATTTCTAAATGGATGGGAATTAGCAACAGCCACTTGGAGAACAGGTCAACCTGAAATAATCCCACAAATTAACACACACACAAATTAGACATCCAAGATACAAAACGTTGCGGGTGTCTACTACACGTTGTCCACAATAACCTCGACTGGGGTGTGCAGGATACGAGACATATTGTCAGGAAATAATTGTTTTATGTGTGACAACACCTTCCAAAAGCCACAAACTACAGGACAAGCAGGTTTTGTCAGCATTTCTCTTTAACGCTAGACATTACGGTTCAGCTATATTGAGCGACACCGTCAAAGCCACTGAAAAACTGTTCCATCTTCCTCCTTACTTTTTTAGTCCACCTCTTCACACCGTCATAACCCTTGGCAACCAGCTGCTTGTGGAAAAAGCTGTTGAAAAAATGAACCTGAGAGAAATAACAAAACACATTGGAAATGTCTTTATGTTTTAATTAAATAGCATGTCTAAGAATTTATAAATCCCATTCTACATCCTTTTGGACATGAAAGATTTGCATTTTAAGGCTACAGACACACTCACTCACCTTGTGTTGCGTCGCCTCCATGATGAGCTCTCCATACATGTTGATAATCTGAACAGACGACGAGAGAAACATGGTCCAGCGTCACTAAAAACAACACGCGTGACATTTCTTTTCCTCGTTGGTGGATTCATTTTCTTATAGCGACTTACTTGTTAGAGGGCTGGACAGAGTAACAAGAAGTGTGATGGTGATGGTGGCAAGTATGCTTTTCTATAGCTGTTTAACCCTTCATCCTTCTTTACCTGGTCATTAAGCCAGTTCTGTTCCTCCAGCGTGCCAAGGTCCTCCAGGCTCAGGGTGTGTTTGTTATACGTCACCATGAAGCCCGCAATAGGAGCAGAGGCCAGCCCCGCCCTATACCGAGTCATCTCCCCTTTGATGTCCAGTTCCCTACAACAAAAGACAGACATCAAGAGGAGAAATGGAGTAGAAATTTTATACAACACACCTGAAGTGTTCATCATATTTTCAAGGACACTTATTAAGAATATGACAGAGCGTGATGTTAATTTAGACGCCTCTGCTTCCTTAACAGATCCTTCCGAATACTGCTGCGACACTAGAATAACCTGATAACGTGCCTTTATTTGATGTATGATATAACCTGTCAAAGTAATGCTCCATGTTTCTACTATCTATTGATCCTAGATAATGAAAGCTTTTACATTTCCTGCGAATAACACGAATCAAGTCGATCCTAATGATGCAATTTATGGTTCATCATCCACTATTCTGATAACCTGATGTACTTGCTGCCGTTTGGATATTTCTGTACACTGTATCAATGATTAATCTCAAATTTCAGAGTAATGCTCAAACAGGTGGATTCCGGCAGATTGCGTTTGCATGTGTGTGTGTGTGTGTGTGAATGCTGACCTCTTGCTGAGGTCAGCGTTGCCTTTCTTCTTCAGGTATTCCAGGACATCAGTCTCACTGAGTGGAATGAAACCGCCGTACTTCAAGTAGAAGCTCTCCAGAAACTCTGAAAGAGTGGAAGTCGAAATAACTTATTAGCTAAACAACAGAAACGAGCTGTTGTTCAAGAGATGATCGGTTTTGTTTTCCTTGCTGTTGAAACCCAAATTCACAATACTGCTTCTGATGCCATGGCGAGTAGTAGCTAATGGTACGGCAATTTCACCACATTCAGGGAGGTGTGCTAATAAATTCAAGCAGCATCACATTTTTGTGGATTTGAGCGATATACACAATGCTGATATCTGCACATCCTTTACCACACGTCACTGAAACAGTTCACTTGTTTGTGTCAAAGAGGCTGCAGTCCTGTTTATTCACTTCACCTGCAAATATTAGTGATTCCAACAAGTTGCTGTCCCAGAACAAAAACACAAAACTATGTGTGTGCATGAATGGGCTTTGTTGATTAATGCGGTCTCTTGAAATTGTATTGAGAAAAATCAAAAATAAATCCCCATGCCTGATTCGGGGACGATGTGTCCTTACCCATATGAAAATCTTGGCGAATCAGGGTTAATCTTAAATTAGATATCTGTCCTGAAAGCAAAAATATCTGCTGACTTTCTGAGCTATTTTTGTATTAAGCTAGATGAAACTGATTTACACTTTACTGATTACCACTTTTACCAACGAAGCACTTTCCCTACATCAATTGTGTTTAATTCACCATTTCTTGACCAAGACCTGACAAATAATTTGTGCGTCAATTTTAAAATGTCCTCGGCTACACATGAATTTAGGCCTTACCCGGGAAATTCAGTTCTTATTTTGAAAATAAGAAAATATCCCATAAAAGGTCTTAATTGTGCATACACACAAGATAACGCCTGTGCGTGTAAATATTTAAATCATTTATGAATGTCACACGACATAAAAAGGTGCACGATATCCTCAGCTCTTACTTTGTTCAGTTTGCGTGTAAAAAGATCAATGATTTAAAATGCTTCCTTCTGACAAACTGAGATGCTGGTCCTATATTCACCAAGAGGAACACACTGCCATTGTGTGCTCAGAAACACATCTTACCATGGACCATATCAGTAAGCTGCTCCAGGCTTTCTTCATCCTGCGTCTTTTCATCCATCTCTCGGACATCTTTGCCCGACATTTCTTCCATCTCCCAGGTTCCCGGGTGGCAGTACAGCCCGTGGTCTCTTAATGCCCAATGGTGCTGCATGCTGGATACAGTAATAGGGCCCTGGGATGGAGGAGCAACTGTAGCTGGAAGAGAAGTTTCCACATCCATAAGTGAGGAGCAGTGGTCGTCATTTGTTGGTGTGGTGACGTTTCCGTTGAGCAGAGGCACTGCTGCAGACAACGGGTCTGCTCTGTCAGGAGTTTGGTCCACCTGCATCTCAGAGTCGAGGTCCTGGGGAGACACTGACCTTAAAACAGGAACTGAGTGCCGTGAGACAGACAGTAGTCCATTTTCCATTCCACACATGAGCACGTTGTCCTCCTTTGTCTCATCTTCAGGTTCAGTGTCAGATAGGTTTACAGTGTCTCCATTTCCAAATGGAGATTTAACTGAGTTGGTGTCCGTCTGCTCTCCGTGGTCCATCCCTGCATCTTTGTTTTGCCCCTGCACAAACGCTAATCGAGGTAGGGTATGCATTTCAGAACCGATGACTACACTACTTAAACCTCCCCTCTTTATTCCTCTTTCTGCTTCCATTATTGAGGCAGACGTAGCTCCCGCCATTCCCCTCCCGCCACTCCCTCTAACTACAGGTGCTCCCCTGCCTGCCATTCCTGACAATCTCATCTCCACATCACCACCTCCTTTGCCAGCAGCCCCTGACCCCTTTATCTGCACATCCCCTTTCTCTGCAGCTGCATAGTTCCTTATTGGTCCATCCTGCAGGGAGACAGTGACAGGGAGGGCAACAGGGGTTTGTGGCTGAGTATCAGCCACTACTACAGTCGTTTGCACTTTCTCATATGAGTCATTGTCATCCGCTGCTTCCTCCACCTTCGCCTTAGTCAAACCAAAACTCTTGATATGCGTTAGCTGGCCTCCCACTTTACTTTTTGGGGTGTCCCAGACGTCACTATCGGACCCCCTCCCTCTCCCTTTCCCTCTCCCCCTCCCTCTGCCTGAAGTTCTGACATTGTGTCCTGTACCGTTGGGGCCACAGCAGTCACAGGCCTTAGGAGTCCTCTTCCTGCCTGACGTACGGCCATTGACGGTTCCCTGAGCAGGGGTGGGTGTCTGTTTAAAGGTCCAGGCCGATGCTGGTGCTGAGTTAGTAGCAAATGTGATTGCTGGGGTTTCAACAGGTGGATCTGCATCAGCAGGAGTCGGAGGAGAGGGCCGGGTCAAGTTTAAGTTGGAGGTACGGTCTGTAATGAGGAGTTGGGCAGGGGTCTGGGTTAGGTCCTGATCTGTAGTATCTCCAGGAGGGGGAACAAGAGGAGCTGCTTGCAGAGAAGGTGCTGTAGCAGGAACAGTTAAATGAGGTGATGCTGATGGTGTTGTTTTCATTGGGGATGCAGAGCCGCTGTGAACCATGACGTCCTCCTTTGGCTCTTCAACCCCATCCCCAACACCCCCGTCCACACTCCTGTCCTCTCCTCCCCTTCGGTCCTCTGAATTTTGGGTGTTGTGGTTTGTTCCTTCCTTGGGTTTTGTGCTGACACTTCCCTCCAGGATCTGGGCCTCTATACTTGTGCAATGCTCTTCTGCTGTGTAGAAAATAAGCCGTTCTCAAGCCTTTCCCACTATAAAGGTTATTGATATGACAGCAGACTAGAACATGGCAGGCACTGAGTGTTCCTCAGCGATGGATAAGCTCTGTATGGAACAGTTAACACCACCATGGTCACCTAATAAGAGGAAGTGGGAAGTGGCAGGAGGAGGAGGAGGAGGAGGAAGAAGCAGGGAGAGAGAATAACAGCCAATGAAAGAAGGGTTAGCAAGCTCCTCTCACTTAGCTATATAATTAAATGTTTGCAGTTTAAATGTGCACGGCATGCCTCACCGGGCCTCACAAACACATAGCAACAATGCAAAGAAAACACAGCAGACCAAGGCAGCCCTGTTAGCAGGTTGTCAGCATCTTTCTCAGACGATTAGGTCAGAAATGCAAACTATAGCATCGTTACTGCAGGTGAGATTTCAACCGTGGTGGAGAACATAAAACTAGCACCCAACATCTGTCTCGACAGAAGCCACTCTGATGTCTGTTCACTGGAATTATGTGCTGGGGAAGACGTTGAAGTTCATTTTAACATTTGTTTTGCGGATGGTTCAACATGTCCAAATAAGTTTCATCTAAATGTGAATATCAGCAGGTGAATCATAAAACGTCCCCATTCCAGGTAAAAACTCCATAACAGGTGACGAATCCATCACTAGTCCATTTCTCTACTGTTCAAATTCACAATGTAAAACGAACTCGTGCAAAACTGTAAAAAAAAATTGCAAATATGTACATTATTTAAAATACAGTGTCCCTTTCATCTGTTCCTCATTCTAACGATATTCATTGACTGTGCGAGACGTGACCAAGCAGCAACTGCAGCGGTTAACAGGTGGATCACTGTTCAGGTGGCGAGAGATGTCTCTCTTTTTACTTTACATCCAGCTCACGTCCATCACAAAGAGGTATCACAGTGACAAGCACCTAGCTGACATGTTGTGCTACTCATCTTTTTTTTTTTTAAAGCAACGTTCCAAGTCAAGAGGCGTCGTGTCGTTTAGCAACGAACCTCGAACCAGTTAGCTGACGTCTGCGACGTAGCAGCGACATTCGACAGTTGTTGAGCGGCAAATGTGCGGCGCACGCAGATAAACGAGTGATTAGCAGCGTTTCCAACCATTAGCATCTTTGCCTGCGTCCGACAGAATCCCCACAGTCAGTCAAGTTATGAAGTTAAATAAAAACAGCGTTAGCTAAGGTGACCCAACGTTGGCGCGCCGGGCTACTGGAGCAATGCCCATGCACCATTAAAGAATATAACGTACCATCAGACAATTTAACTAAGTCAAATATCATATGTCGCAAAGTTTTGCATAAGTTAGTCATCCACCCCCCCCCCTCCCCGAAGCTAGCTAACGTAGCTAGCTAGCTAGCTACAGGCGAAGACACAAAAGCAGCGACTACACACATTTCCTCCATTTTCCGTAGGAAGTTGGAGGCGTTGAAAGACAAAGAAAAGGCGCCGCAAACCAGCATTTGACGTGATGTGCAGTATGCGCCAAACCCGCGACGCTCAGTGAAAAGAAACATCATTATACGCTACCTTGTCTACGATTTAACAAGAGTTACGTCTAGCCACGATTTGACGGAACAACAATCCGAGCTGTCGTCGCTCGTTGATTGCGTCACGACGTCGGGCCCAGCTGCGGTTACGTCCGGATGCTCGCCAATATTCTTTGCTCGAGTTAACCTTCGAACTCCAATGAACGTTCCTACTTTGACTATCGTCTGTTCACGCAGTGGCATTTCTAACATGTGGTTTTTACAAAGAGACCCGCAACAAAATGTAACGCATTATACTTCCTGTTTCAACTGTACCATTCGTTTCTGCGGTTATTGGCAAGCAAAGGTGGCAATTCTAGTTTAAAAACATAACCAAAATATAATGCAAAATGTACAACCTGGTGTTACATTTAAATGATTTATTATCCCATTTTTCATCATTTCCAACCACTAGGTCACTGACACAGCACACACGTAATCTTGATAATCTTTAATCACAGAAAATCTATTAAAACAATAAATAAAACTAACAGTCAAAAAGTAGAGGAATTAAGTACACGATTGTCAACAGTAAAATGTAAAAGGATTACATACATGATCATTGCTGGTTGCTTGACACAAATAGTTTCCAACTTTTTCAAAAGTAGGACCAAGAAATGTACCACAGGTTTCGCTATATTGACCGTGTCAAAATAAAAAGTCACATGTCATTGTTTAGTGAAATGGTTGTACCATAATGCAAATGAATGCTACACAGACTGTATCAAACAAGCCACTTCAGACAGATATCAGTTAAAAAAAAAGAGCTTTTCTAAACATATGAACAAAATATTAAAATGTATTTGCGCTTACTTCAAGGCTTCAGCACACCAACTCAGTCCCTAAAGATAACGCATTGAAATACATGCCACAGTCTGTTGCCATACATTTGTATTTGTACATAAGGTCAGAGCTATGGTATTCTCTACTTGCATGATTGAAAACAACAGGCGTAATAAAGTCTCTTTACGAGTGTCATTTGGCTCCAGTGATGTCAGGTGATTAGAAATAACCTTATTAGTCCCGCCTGAACACCAAACACGTACAGATGCAACCGTGCAAGGAGTCTCACTTTTCACATACACGTTTTGCAATGCTGCGGCACAAAAAATATGTTTTAAGGATACACGATTCACTGCTAAGACTAACTGCAAGTACTTAGTGCTTTTAAAACTGACAACAAGTACAGGTACGGTTATTTACTTTTTTGTACAATTTTTACAAAACAGCATTGACTTGGGCCATAACCATTGGATCAGCTGACAGACTAATGATTGATTAGGTGAATGATTAATGATTTTTGTCCATTAGAGTGAACCTCACAACCTTTCTGATGTTTGAAAAGTTATTAAGGTGAAAGAGAGACAACACACGGAGGAACTTCCTTTATTTTACAGCTTTGGTCACGTGTTCTGCACTTGAACTGCAATGAAACCACGTTGCACTGAGGAAGGGAGTGGAGAAATGGATATTGGTGAAGATGACCGTGGTGCAGCAGACAGCGACGGCCGTGGGGCTTGGGCCTGGAAGAGATGATTGGAAGAATAACGTGGACAACAGATGAAAAGTATTATCCTTTCATGGAAACACCTTCTGAAAACATAACAGAAAATGTCTGCTATTCATCATGTAAAAGGGATAAAAATGTAACTATTAGCTTTTAACATAGCTACACAAAGATGCAGCATGTTATTGAGAAAGCACTATTACCTATCAATGTGTCGCAGCGCTGATAGCTGGAGTGTGTATGGTCTTGGAGACTGCGGCGCCGTTGGTGCCCCCTGCTGTTAGGACCTGGAGCTGCAGCTGGTAAACACTGTCGGCCTGAAGACCATGAACTGAAACAGACCGCTGAGACTGTGGAGGGTGAGGCAGGGTGAGTTCACAGACATAGATATACGCTATTCTTGCTACACAAATCGCTTAGTTGAATAAGAGCAGGTATAACGTGATGAAAAGTTAATACACTTTTACTTTCAAAATAGGCGAAATAATCTTCTAAAACACAGCTGGGAACTGTAGTTTTAAGCAAATGTTCAAACAATAGGAAATTGTGTATGGGTACATTCTGTCGTGATGTCTGAATGTTGACACTGCCTCTTTAAAGCATAAATTAAAAGGAAAGAAAATACTCATTGACTCATCATCCCCCCCCCCCCCCAGACAGACACATCCCTCTCATATTTCTTAGGCATTTTCCTCCTGCTGCTAGCACAATGCAATGCTGTCACTGTAGACCTCTCTTTGTGTCTCACCGGAGCAATTGTCTGTGTCTGGGAGATGAGTGTGTCTTCCTGCCCCTCTGTTGCCGTGGTGACCCCTGATTGCAGCGTCCAGGTGAACTGGAACCCCTCCACAGCCGCTGGGTCCAGTGCATGCTGGGACATCCTCCAGTGAAGCGTCGTGAGCAGGGTGCCATTGACTTGTTGAAAGTCTGCAGTCAGTCGTTCTGGACGCAGTACCACCTTTCTGCCTGACAGGAGGCGCTCTGATGCAAACAAAAGACACAAAACATTTTCTTCTATGACAGAACACTCTTTATAATAATTTCTCTAATATGACAACTTTTTTATGCTAAATGTTCTCAACAATTAATCAGAGTTTGATCAGTTTGATTTTAACAGTGTTTATTCGGAGTGCATTTATTTACCAAACTGCATATAAAAAAAGGTTGTTTGGCAAGACTGCTGGAATTTTGGGAAAATATATGGTGTTTCAGTGTCTATTGTTATACAAATGTGTATTCAAGGGACTTAATGTTCCCAAAAGAAGACAAGAGAACCACTTTCCAGAGCTATTTTCTTAAATGGGTATTTAGGAGTTACAGGATTAATGAAGATCAATAGAACATGCATTTACATACGTGTGTGAGTGTAAGTGTAGATGTGCGTGTGTCTTTAGTTACTCTTACCCTCAGTGTTGCAGGGCAAGGCTTTGCCTCCCCTGACCCCGATGGAGGAGCAAGTCGGGGTCGTAACCCAGGCAACAGCCTCTGACGCCGGGTCAGCCTTCATTGCCACGTCGACCCGGTACTTACAGGCGAACATCAGGCCCGTTATGGTGTGATGGGTGCCCTGGAGAGAGAAAATTAAGACAAGTTAGGGATTTAAAAAAGTGCTTAAACACACATTATAGTGTAAACTGTACACAGCTGGTAGTTTAAACTGACGTATCACACGGATCCCTAAAATATACATATTACCTCCATTTTTGTTTGGAAAGCTGTCTTGTCATGAGCAGCTTGTTAGCTCCATGTTAAAATAAACACCACAGTCTGAAGCGGCACCTGGCAGCTTTGCAGGTTGGCAGCTTTGAATGGCGAGAAATGGCGTAACTGTTTAAAAAAGGCTGAACTTCAATGAAGAGAAATCACTCTCTGTGACCTCAGCAAACTGCATACAGCACTTTGATATTTATCAGCCTACTGGGTCTGTGATCCTTTTAGACGAGAGGTTACCACCGGGACAACAGTGGGTAAAGAGCTACACCATACACACCCAATAACGGTTTATCTTTCAAAACCCTCCTCTCTATTGCAGCTGTACCTTATGGTTTGGGTTTAAAATAGCTAAATTTTTTAAGAAGACTATGTATTAAATGATTTAAAGTAGATTTTGCTATGTCTATTTAATTTTGGTGTCGAATGTAATGGTCTGTGGCCACTGAGGAGGAGATCCTGCTACTCACCTTCACAAAGATATTTTTCAGTCAAACTATCCTGTACAAGATAATTCAGCCAGGGGTTTGACAGCGTTATAGTAAAAGTGATGTTAGGCAGAGACCGAACGAGATGATGGCAGAGAGACAACGTTACACACAGACAAGAGGATGAGAGCATTCCAGACTGATCTGAGTTATGATGATGAAATCTGATCTCTGACACACACATACACACACAAAGACCCAAAACAATGCTTGCACAGAAACAAGACATGTATATGTAATTCCATGAATAGTAAGACACATAAACCCCAGCCAGGGTAAGTTATACCTGCACAGTTGTTGTTCTCTCTGTGCTTGTAACATTAGTACTGCAGGTATGTGGACGCCACCGCAAAATGTATGGACCAGGGTGTCTCTGCCCACCTGTAAAGCAAGAAAGAGACATGCACCATATAAGTGGACATGTGTTTGTGTTTGTCTGTCATCATAAATTGTTCTAATTGAGACCTATGAAAATTATGCAATGATACGCACATTTCGACTTTTCTCTGCTTTGCATTCTCTCCTTTTTCACTTGCATGCTTTATCTTGTTAGTAGACCACAAGAGCCTGCAGCTGGTGAACCTCTTACAGTATCTTCTCTCAGGTGAGAAACTGAGGGAATGTGTCAGTCTCCTTCTTTCTGTCCCCGTGCCTCACTGTCCACGTCTCTGCCAACCTGCTTAGGTCTAGTCGAGCCAAGTTTCTTTAAATAGCTCAGTTTGACAATAGTGATAATGTCACAGTGTGTTTCACGGGCCCCACAACTCAGCCCAAACACTAATAAAACAAGTAAAAGCATGTTTTATTTATCTACTTAATGTGCAGAGTAAAAGTAAAGTATGTAAAGTATACACATCTCCATCTGCAATTCAAATTGGGATTATTCTGTGTGTGCTGTCAAAGGTTGAGGAGCGTAGAGAGTAACTCAGCGCCAAACCAAAATCTGTTTAAAAACTTGTTAATCGTTTCTTTATTCTTTATTGATTTATCGATAATTGTAGTTTACATTATATTACATTTATATAGCTGGCACTTTTATCCAAAGCGACCTATAATATGTGCATTCAACCATATTAAAATCAACTCACCATGGTGAGGCCACTTCCAGAACACCTTGACCTGCAGCTGGTCGTCATGGTAATGAGGGGCGGCGACCTCCAGGCGCAGGTTGCCAGGGGTTACAGGGTTAAGGGAGGATTCAGGGTGAGGCAGAGAGGAGGAGAGTGGAAGGTTAGAGGAAGAAGGGGAGGAGGATGAGAGGGAAGGAGAGGAGGGAAGCGATGATGAAGATGAGGAAGATGGGAGCTCATTGGAGAAGTCTTCGCCTTTGGTGGAGGACAGGAGACAAAAATAAATAAATAAAAAAAGGGTCAGTAAAAGGTCAGAATAATTTGAATGCCAAGCTCATAAATAATGAAAACAAAATGAAAATGTAAAACATTAGATGCATGAAATGTATTCATTGTGTTTCTTTGTGTGTCTTAAAGGAGCCGTTCCTTAACCACTCTACAACCTCCTTGTACTCCAGTAAGCATTATTTACACAGTAGCTCTCCTGAACATAACGGGCAACATCACAAAAAAACTTTATATGAATGACTGGATGTTATATAGCACATGTTATTTATAAATGTATTATATTGTGCCAGGAATATCATAAACTGGTGACGAGAGTGCAGCTGGTAGCTATCTTTCCCGTTAATGTCTTCACTCGGCAGCAGTAATTGGCTTTATGTGGCCTAACTGACCCTCATTAGCATTGAGAGAAACCAGGCCAGTACACAGACTGTGTCAAATATTAATACAGCTAAATTATAAATGGCAGTATGTTCCATATAAAATTGTTGGTATGTGGTTTGATAATTGAGCTGCAGCTGGCTATTATCCTCTGCTGAGCTGACCGACAGGTCACCCGTAAATACCTCTGTTGCCTGGACGACCATTAACATCGCCACTTTCCACTGTATTTGTGTGTTTAAACAGTGCAGCTGTAGGGAGACAAAATATGCTGACAGTCAGCAAATGCAGCAGCTCTGAACTAACTGCCTACTAAGTACGATCACTGGCTCAAAAATGAATGGCTCTGTTAACAAACGGGTGCTGTGGACTGTTACATACGGTATTTACTATAGTAATGGCACGACAAGTTAATGAAATGTTCATAAATGTGTGCTTGAGCGAGTCTCTATTTGTGGTAGTGTTGCTAAGGGAGTCCTTAGGTGGCTGTGTTGCAAACTCACAGCAACACAAACAGTACAGCTACAGTTTACACTACTTGTGCAATACACGTCGGCCTACTGAGCAACTCTTAGCTTTACTTTTTAGACAAAACTTACTGGAGTTTTGGTTCCTTCCGAAAAGTTATATACGTCTAAGTGACTTTACACCTGGCTGCATTTGTGCATCTACCTAAAGACACGATGCTCATCCAAACTGTTGAGAGAGGCAGTGGTGAAACACTGGATTCATGGTATGTAATATTAAGCTGCAAATCTTTCACCAAAAATTATTAACTCCTTAAGGTGATCTGCAGCTGCTGTGAGAAAGTGGAGCAAACTGCAGCCATACACACTCAGATACTTATCAAACTCACTGTAAAGCATGTTAATATTTAATAGTTTATAAACGTTTTACCCTTTAAGTCCTTTAATGCATTTAAATGATCTACTTGATATAGTGGTAAACTATGTTACTGCTAAACATACAAAGTACTCCATGATATACAGTATATATGAAGTTATACCACCAAGCTCTGCAAGCAAGACCCTTGTTTGTTTACCTGTATGAGTTACTGTGGTGAAGACAGTTTGGGCTCTGGGGCTTTTCAGCCTCTTCTGACCCCAGTAGGCCACCGTCTGGACAGACAGGGAGTAGGAAGTAGCAGGCAGCAGACCCTGGAGCCACACTTCACACTGCGCCTACAACACATTAAAGATGGGGTCGTGGAAAGAGAAGTTTGCTTAGTCTTTTGGGACGGTGGTTCTTGTCTACTTCGCAGTCCAATTTGCTTTGACTTGCTAGAATTTGACTGCGGTCTCATATAAATGGTGCCAAATGAAAACCAAATAACTGATAAACTCAGGATCACCACTATAGCCTGCACAGGTACTGCCACCATCTTCATCATCCTTACTGTCATCATGATCCTCATTATAATCCTGAGTGTTGTGCGAGTGTGTGTGTGTGTGTGCACGCGCTTTGGGACTGACACTCCAGACCTGTTCTGCATTAGCCCACTGTTTGACTGACAGCTCATTAACAGGCTCTTAGTCAATCAGGTCTGTCTGTCTGTGTGGATTTGAGCTAGTCACAACAAAGAGATGCTTGGATGATAACACATCTGTGTGTGTGTGTGTGTGGTTTTATATATGCTTACACTAAAGACAGAATGAGACAAAAGCAAGTTAAAAGCAGTTTCTTGGTGACCTTCAGACAAAATGGGGTTGACGTATTTCCATTACGCTTAAGATAGGCAAAACATATGGCCTGTGCAGCTGTATATGTGTGTGTGTGTGTGTGTGTGTGTGTGTGTCTGTATTTGTGAAACAGAGACAGCAAAAGAAGCCTGGATTTCTATTTTGGTGCACAATGTCAATGGACATTACATTTAATGTAAGAATCTGATTTAAAAGCACTGATTCAGCAGAGGTTTCCACTTGTTTGAAGACTTCCTCCACTTTCCTCTTTGACTCCAGGTATAATGCTAAATCCCTCTGGCCCTGCTTACATTCCTGATTGACAGGATATATGTTTCATACACAGCTAGGGAATGTATGAGCATGTGCTAATGGAGAGAAATAAAATCTAAATTCTTTGCACGATATGAAAACTATTTTACACAGCGTGGAAATGTTATTCTGGTTCCTCCCTACCTGTTGTGATGCTGCTGTCTCTGTGTGTCTCGAGATGCAGCTGCAAGTAGGAAACACTAGTTAGGGGGCCTCATTTAAATTCCAGGCCTCCCAACCAAGCAGAACAGAGGACCAGACTACAGATAAACGTCTCCACCAGGCTCAGTCTGGGCTCGCCATCACTACTTAGGATAGCCAGGTCCATATGACTGCACTTGCATTAAAACCTCGAAACTCTGATGTTTACGTTTTTAATTATTTGGTCCTTTTTCTTGAAGTGAACATTTAAGTGGGTCTAAAATCTAAAGGACCCTGCGCACAGAGCACCGTTCACTAATCTGAAGAAGAAATGTTCAGTCACTACACAGGCAATCATAACTGTTGCGTCAAAGCTGTAATATCTGTGTTGTCTACTGTGATTATGGGTATTTTAGTGCTGCTGACTGGACTTAGCTGCATTGTGAACATATTACATCATCATCACACCTATAATCAGAATAGTAAAAACCGCCCTCTTGACTGCATTAAATATAATTTGCAGCAAGAAACCTGTTGCATTTCTTAAGAAGTTACTCATGGAATTGAGCAAGACAGAAACGGCTTACTTTAATACTCTGCAAAATAACTTCACGTTCCATCATTCTCTCGGTCTAATGCTTGTTATCCCATTTACATTTGTGCTGGCAGCCACCAGTAATGACCAATCATCTGAAGAGCAGTCGTGTAACGCACAGAGCTCATGCTTTACTTCTGATACACTCACTAATGGCCTCGTGCGGCAGTGACTGGCAATGTTGTCAGCACGTTCCCAGATGCTTTGACTTGAGTTAAACACATTATGCAGGAAGGCCACTTCTCTCTGTTGTCAGTAAACCTACATGGCGATGTTGTCATGTTATTTCACCGCTGTAAAGCCTGCATGTTGTCATAGCAGTCTAACAAAGTTATGTCCCATGAAGATAAGTATGTTTGCCTGAGGAGTATATTGCATTTTCAGATCCACATGGAACACGTGCACAAAATGTCTGTAAAAAGAAGTCACGGGGAAGCGTGCGGAACAGTGCTTTCAAGGTGAGTATGTCAAAAGCAGATCTAAAAAGTAGTGCGCAGGTAAAACTTATTTAGGTAAATATATCAGCATGTAACATCATAAAACCACGCCTCAAGTATCTTTGAATGTATGTAAGTTCAATTAATATGCAGAAAAGCAAGAGAAGAGCAAGTTTTTCAAAACCTAATTTTTGCTCATTACATGAATCCACATCCTTAATTGGGATGTCTGTGTAGTTCCACCTAATTCTTATTTGTAGGCTTTTTACTGGCCACAGGTGGTTCAGACGGACATTCTTTGATTTGAGGTAATAATTTAATGTCTAATATTGAGAATTAATATACATATATACTGTATGCGTTGAATGCGAGTACAGTGTGCTCCTGTGGTGTGTGTCGTGTCCTCTTTACTTGCGCGGTGCTGCACCTCAAACATACAGGTTCCTATGATCATATCAGAGGAGTTGCTCCAGTCTGCACCACCACATGCTTGTGGTTGTAGTGGCTGTTAACAGAACCTGTTCTGTCTGAGCACTGCAGAGGCCTATAAAATCACTGCAGTGATAACAACCAGGATACAACAAGGGATGTATGCACGTGTGTGGCGCACAGGTTTACAGATCTAGAAAAACCTCTCAGGTGAAGTAATAGATCTTGTGTATGTGGTGTGTGTGTGTGTGTGTGTACTTATAACTCAAGTCTTTGTAAGAATTCATTTGAATTTAAACCTGCAAACTGAGGGTTTTCTTTCAAATGTGGAGACATTTTGCCTCGTACTCACTCAAAAAGGGCTGTTTTGGGTTAATACTTGGTTTAGAATTAAGGATTAGTTAGTTAGCTCAGCATTTTGCTAAATACGATTTGCTTTCTAGCCAATAATCTTGTTTATTGGCCTGAAGCCTTGCTGTCACCGTGAGGTTGCCAGGAAACCAGTGAAGACTCCACAAAGTCACTGCTCCTGTCCAAGAAGTAGTTCTGCACATAGCTCCCCGTAAAACCATAATGTGTCATTTTTTAACTTCGGCTTTTGTACAGATTTACAAATGAGATATTACCCGTTAATTATTGAGCTTCAGAGGTGGTGGTACGCAGATTCCTTTACCATTGGA
>JAVQJF010026245.1:0-2500 GCA_036023855.1 Gadopsis marmoratus | reverse complement strand
TCCAGTCTTTGTACAAAGCTATGCTAACCAACTGCTGGTGGTAGCATCACATTTAGCATGCATGAGAGTGCTATCAATCTCATCCAACGCTACGCATATTACCCAAAATGTCAAACAATTCTCTCAACTTTATTCCAGGTCCTACAAATTTCTGATACTGAAATCACTGTTGTGATTTTCTTCAAAGTAATGTAGAAATATTCTCTCATCCCTCACAAATTAATACTATATCTTCTTTCAAAAACATGACAGAAATCCCTGTGTATCTTAAGCCATACTGTATAAGTTTCAGAAGTTAATGAGCTGGAAAGTCAGATGAACACAGTCGGATTGGAATTCCATCTGATAATAGTAAAATTAAACGATTTGCCAAAATTATGGTTACAATTGCTAGAGATTCCCATGTTTTGTCTCCCTGATGGTGCAAATGTAATCACTGCTTAAAATCTACTCATCCACAATCACATACACACACACACACACACACACACGAGCTGCCATCTATTTAAGTCTATAATGAGCGTTCAGTCATTCAGAGTCAGCCGGTGGAACGACTGTGGCTGCCTGTGGTTCCTTTTTAAGCTCTGCTTATTTACCTAACCTCACACAGGCACACACACACGTGCACGTACAGTGTACACACACACACACACATACGCACAGACATACGGTTTACCCTGGCAGAATGGGAGACTGGCTGGGGTGGGGAGATTTAGACAGCAAGGCAGCAGACGGATGAGGTGGAAACAGAGTCTAACATCCATCTCCATAGCTGAGAAGTTTCATCATTCGAGGCAAATTGAGAGTTATGAGGTAAAGATATGTTACAAACTTTGTGGTGCTGTTCCACTGTTAAAGGCACAGGGAACCATTTTTATAGCTTCAATCACTCAAAGTTGCTGGTAGAATCCACTATGGGCCATGTTGTTACATGAGTTATTTTCTTGCGATCAGCTTCCCTACATCGACATCCCTGCAGCTAAAATCAGCCAATAATGTAGGGAGAGTGACATTCATTTCTCCTCAGATGTGAAAAGAAAACAATACAAAGGAAATGTATAAAGAAAACACTTTTCAACATCATTCACTGTACACCTCACGAGTCAATGAGCAGTTTCTTTCTAAATCTCTATGATTTGAGTACCTTAAACCTTCTAATCCTAAAATAAAGACCTGTGAACGGTGAGAGGTGTTACTGTATTTACCATGGCAACAGTAGTCCATGGAGAGGCATGGTCTTCACTGGGATGAATCCCAACGTTCCAGCGGGACTGGAGCATGTAAACAACTGGCTCCACGCTGACATTGAACTTTGACACCCACACCACCTTCACATGACCCTCCAAATCCTCCGCGAAGTTCATCTCTCTGCGAGGCTTCAGAGGAACACCTGGCGGGACATGAGAGGAAAATAATTATTATTTAGAAGGGCAAAACAGAAAATACCATCAAAGAACACAAACATAGAACAGGTGGAACAGATGGCACATGGACAAGTCTTAGAGCCGACGGGATGTCTCAAACTCCATCATATCTAATTATTATAGAACCTATGGTACATGGTCTGTGCTTTCATAAATGTTCAGTCAATTCATAACCATTTATAAAAAAGAAGTGAGATGATCACATTGATCAGGCAGCAAATGTGACTGTGGCTTTAAAGTTTGCAAATAAGAGAAAATCAACACAATATTGGTGAAGCAAAAATAAAAGCATCATTCAATATTTAAGAATATCAAACGATATTTTATTTGTGTTTAATTATGATTGCTGCCCAACATAACAGGCGTCTGAGGCCGTTTGTATTCCTGACTATAGTAGCAACACACAAACCTGAGCTTTAAAACCATGGCGGGGCTGTCTGGGACTTCAGATGCAGTCAAGAAGGCACTATTTAAAGTTTTATTACATTAAATTACATTTCATTCATTTGGCAGACGCTTTTAACCAAACCCTAAATCATAAGTGCATTTAAACCCCATAGGAACAAGAGTTAGATGTCATCAAATATTGGAAGTGCATCCCTCCCAAAGAAACAACTAAAACAACTAAAAGCATGTTCAGTGTTGTGAGTAACAAGCATGGGAGGCCAATGACAGAATGTCAGCTAACAGAGATCCTTTTTAAAAGGCTGCTTAACCGAGGATGCAAGATTACTTTTAGTGTCATGCTTATTGAAACAATCAAAAACTATTTATCCTTTGAAAATGTTCTCACTGCCAACCAGCTGCCAGGGAGCTGCCTTTACCTTTATATAGATTGGCTGGGGCTTGGCAAGTGTGTCCACAGCCATTAGAGCAGCATTTCCTCGGGGAGGGACAATGCTGGTCTGACGAGCAGCTCTCCACGCAGGCTGCAGCGAATCCGGTGGCTCGCTGAGGCGGAGGGCAGTCGCCCTGACGAGATGACCTCAGAGAGGTCAGAAACTCTCTGCTCGTCACACACTCTGTCTGCTTCTGGGAAACAAGGGGGGGGGGGGTACTATTATTATTATTACAGT
>JAVQJF010026243.1:0-36048 GCA_036023855.1 Gadopsis marmoratus | reverse complement strand
CTAAATCTCGTTGTCCTTTATTGGCGTGAAAAACAAGACAGACGCACTTTGGAGGTCACTGCTGGGACGTGCAGCAGTCCTTTCATCCACCGTGCAGAGCGCTGCCCGACATCCTCTCTCCTCTGCTTACTGTCGCGTCTCCTCTCCTGAACAGGTAAGGCATCCGTCAAGTTATTGTGCTCTGCAATAGTGTGCGATCTTTGTACAGTTCGGTGTGTATCCTCCCCTGCCTGCACGTTGCAGCGCACAGATAATTCTCTGCCTTTCATGGCCATGCGGTTTGCACAAGTGCCGTGTAACAGTACAGGATGAGATGATCCCCAGTGATGCGCTTTCTACTTCCATACATCCCCATTTTAAGCATTTTAAATAAAGTTAAGAGTCAGGCAGCCAAAACTGCATTCCGTAGGCTACGGGAGTGAAACATCGTGATCCTTTTGCGCATTCCACCGGGCTGTCGCGCACAGTTAAAATAAGAGTGATTTTGCCTTTTGGCAGCCCGCGTTGTGGAGCGACGGTGCCGTTTATTCAAGAAATTCTCAGTTTGTGGGATGCACATGACATGCGTACATATTGTCGAGGACGGTGGTGAAGGTAGAAGTGAAGTGCGCCTGTCATTTTCCACGTTCCATCACTAGATCGTTGAAGACACCTGCAGCGTGAGATCAGAGAGGTTTTCTCAAAGGTTTTATTTTATGGACTATTGGTATTCTTCGCATGTGTTATATATGTTATAGCCTACTCGTTGCATTTCTCATATGAAGAAATTAGGCTTTTTTCTCAATGCACACTCATTTTGAATCCAAATAGCCCAACTATAGTCTAAAATATCCTAAATATGAATTGTAATGAGCTTTTCATCTAGTAATTTCATCTAGTGACAGTTTGTGTGTGTCCTGAATGTGCTTGGAGTTCTCTGATGCTTATCTCATATTTGACTTGCTGTATGTAGCCTATCTCACCTCCTTCTTCAGGTGTCTTGAGCCATCTGTGTTGCTATACAGGGATCATTAAAAGGAAAATTACCTGCCACACACTCACCTTTTTCCCACCTAGGAAGGTACAACAGCATAATAAATACTCCATTATCCATTTTCATTCAAATGTAACCCCCACCCACCACCCCAAATTTTATTCAATGTTCACACTCCTGTGTCAGGTAGTCCAGTGAAATGATGATTAATATACCACTTTGTGACTTAATTTATAAGCACTGACTTAATAAACCTGCCACGTTCTTGTAGCCCCGTCGATTACTCTCAGGAGGGTCATCAAGAGAATACATATGGGTCCCTTCATATCCTCATCACCACATAATGACAGAGGCCACCAGGTTCCCTTGATTCAAAAAAGCTGAGACAATCCAGTGCATAAACAATTCACAACAGCATAGTTTTATTTTTGTTCCACCAGGAATGCAGTGTAGTCTGCATACAGTACAACTGATATGCCAACAATTTCAATCTGTCTGTTACTGGTTACATTCACAGTGCCTGCAAAATGAGTATATATGCAATAAACGTCCGGGTGTGCTTTAGGAAATGAGGAAATTATTTCAAGTGACCATTATTGTATTCAACAGAGGTGAGCACAATGATAACCTGCATAAAATTTGAGATTCAATTATATTTAGTGTTGTATACTGTATTTATTTGGGAGTAAAAAGCAAAGGCATCCTGTACAGGTCAGTGTATTTCAGAATATAAACCTTGTTTTTTGGGGTTATCACCTCATGTTGCCTGGGTACTCTGCTGCTGTAAAAAACCCAGTCTGAACAGGTAGGTAGCGCAAGCTGACGGCTAATCTTCACAGGGGTGATAGAGATAAGACTGATGTATGGAGCGGATGGGGTGGTTTAACACCCAGAGCTGACTGTTGTCTAGCGGGGTCAGGCCTGTGATACCAGAGGACTGCTTCAGCCAGCTCCTCTCATGCCTGGGATTTGGCAGTTTTAATAGCTGCAGGTGGATACAAGCAGAGGCTGCCTCTCTATTCACAGCCTGCTGATGCCTTGATGAATGCTGTGTTGCTGCTCAGGCATCTGTCAGTTGCTTCTGCTCTCCAAGTAAAATACTTCCTTGGCCACCAGCCAGACAGGCAGTCAGTTGGTACTGTGACATGGTTACAATGCATTTAACTGTTTCATTGTAAAACGCATAGCTGGGTTCTACTTACGCTCTACATACCTTGGTGTAAAGTAATTAAATAACCTCCTTTAAATTTAAAATGTTTGATCTTGCATGTATAGGCGTGGGCAGTATGATTAAAGTGAATAACACAATAACATTAATAAGAGTTGATCATTACATTTTAATCATGAATTTGGACCATATTATATTGTAAATAATATTATATGGCTGCATCATCATAACATGATTACACTGGAAGTCAGTAAATGAAAATATTAGATTATTGTCCACTATGGTCTCACAGTGTAGTCTAGCATACAAATCAGTCTTTGCTAACATTGCTAACATTTTCTTATTATATTGGCAGTCATAGCCACGTTCTTTTGTGAGTAGTATTTTGAAAAACTATAGTTTTATTCTGTCTCCTTGGTCTTGTTGTTTGTAGCAATATCAGATTGCTTCTGTGAAATACTGTATCCAGAAGGAGGGATTGGACAATCAAATGTTAGCAGATAACACCTTAAAATGAAGTCATTTTTCTTGCTATTAGAAATAACCTTTTGGTCAAGAAGGTTCTGGATACTTAATGAAAGAATGCACACCAGAGACAGCATACGTTATTTGATGTTGTCATTTAATATGACTGTTGTCAGTTTAAGATGAATCCAGATAGTGTTTGTATAACGGCGGTTCAAAAAATTAATTATCAAAATAGTTGCAGATAAATATCCTGTAAATTGGCGAATTGATTTATCAATTAATCCATCCAGCTTTATTTACTTTCTGACTATAACTATATCAAACAGCCTGTTAAAGCAAACATTTATGTTTTTAATTCATGTACTTTAAATTTTTAGAGTAAAGTCTTTTCTTTAATTTTGGGTCCCAATATATTTGTAATGCCTTCAACAGCTGCTGACTCTAAAACAGACAGATTAGTCAGTAATTTAGTGGAGATATTTATATAATGTATGAAATAATATAATTTATAATAATACAATATTGTTTCAGAGGCATTTATAGCCTGACAAGAATGTATTTCTGCAGAAACAGAAAAAATTACTGTAAAGTAAAAAAATCCCATGAAATTTTAGGCATTGATGGTCGTATTGGCTTTTAAAAACCTACAAAATACCAAATTAGCCCAGTCCTGCAATATTGCAATTAGTGTTTTATCAACATTCCGTTAATTTTGACTAAGATAAATGCAGTGTTTTCTGCTCTCCAGCCCCAGTGAGACTCACGTGTGAGGAGCAGGAGGCCAGGTAAGCAGGACAGAATGGTGACCTTCACTCTCTGATATAGACGTACAGAAGCTTGATGGAGGCTGTGCACCTAGAATCATGTTGACTTATTTATGACACAGAGCTTCAAGGAACCGTAAAGCCAGGGAGGAGCATTTTACACCATAGGAGCCATTTCAGATATTGTACGGAAACAACCCACTAGCTCAGTAGCTTGATACCAAACTCTGCTTGTCAACATCTGAGTCCAGCAGCTAGAGTATACTGCTAAGTCAACCTGCAGTGCAACATGTAAACTGTTCACACCTTGGCTTGATTTGTTTTATTTGCTTTTCTCAGCAGAATTGTTAACTTTGGGTAACTGCCTTTTTCTAATGCTCTCTGGCAGAAGAAGCCGGCTTATGAATAAATCAGAGCTTTCACTTCCACTGCTTTGAAGGATAGCGAATGGAATTACCATGTACTGTACCATACTGATCTGGGAGCTACTTTCATCTTTATTTTGCCCTCCCTTGTGCTAAATATAGTCCAACGAAGTGCTGTCTATACATTGCACTGGCAAACATATACACAATTTCATAAATAATTCCTGTTTGTGTAGTTGTTTTCCACAACAATAGTTTTTACAATCAATTATTCATATAAACCTGGCTGCGAAACCCATCAGTTTTTCAATTCAATTTTTTTCAATTTTATTTATATAGCACTATATCATAACAGTTATCTCATAGCACTTGTTAATATAGAGCAAGTCTAGACCAACTCTATATGTATAGACCCAACTATTCCACCATGAGCAAGCACTAGGCGACAGTGGCAAGGAAAAGCTGCCTTTTAATAGGCAGAAACCTCAGGCAGAACCAGGCTCTGGCTCATCTGCCTGGACCAGTTGGGTAGAGAGAGAGAGCGAGAGAGAGAGAGAAAAAAAAGATACAAGGATTTATCACAAATCAACTTAAATCTTTTATTTATCTCTTATTTAAGATGGGCAACTTCACTCAGTGGTCACAAACCTAATCTTCTTGGCCATGCAACATATTTGTTGCATGGCCAAGCAGCAGATTATTTCTCTGTCAGATATTTCCAAAGAAAAATAATCTGTCGAGAGGGTGATTTCTTTTTTAATTAATGTTTGTTGGGAAGCAGATTGTAAATGTAACAGTCTTTGTTTTTGTTTAGTTATGTTTGTACCTCTGTACCAGTGCCAATATTCCAGATTCAAATGTTTATAAGCCATTAGCCACAGTCCAGCACAGGACAGCCAAAGAAAAAATAATAATAATAAAAGTAATTTCAGGGGAAAAAGTTTTATTCACACCCTAAATATAGTAACAGATAGTTGGTATCAGCACAAATCACAAATATGCCACAGTGAAGTTTGGAAATTTACAAGAAGGCCTTTCAGTTCGACTCTGAGGTGTGACAGGAAGATGACTGAAGATAATACCTCAGAAAGAAGATGGGGACCGAGCTTAGTTTCTTCTAACAAATCCTGTGTTGCCCCAGCATCACTAACATTTCAAAAACAGACACAGCATCAAGACAAGTAACACCTGCACAATACTGATAGAAAGCCTGTACCTGACACATAGACACTTTGTAAACTCTTAAATAGATTATATTCATAACTGGTGGAATATCAGCTCATCATTAGAGTGGAAATAAAAATGGGCTTTTTGGGGGGGGCTTATGCATGTCCTCCCAAGTCTTCCGAAAGCATGTTTTGTAAGTTGAGTGATGAAATAAGACTTGCAGTTGGTTAGATAGATGAAACCTTGTCTTGCTAGTGTTTATACCAATTGAGGGCATACTGGACTTGAATTGGTCAGAATGTGGTGCAGTCTTTAGAGCAGCTTTGTGCCTGAGAGCAATGTATGGATTTTACTATCTGGATGGAATAGGAAGTTTCTGTCTGTGATGGGAGGGTATATTTTTTCACCATATTCCTGCTAATATCTGCAGCTAATAGTAACCCATGCAGAATGTGATTATAACTAGGACTACATTTACAGGAGTCCTTTGACTTCACAGCAGCAGCTTTGAGCCTTTGTTGGAAAGATTTTTTATCATTCGTTTTGTCAAACAATCTGAGATGCATGGTTTGAAAGAGTGACTACTAGAGTCCTCGGCAGTGATATATCTAGCCATACTGTCACTCTCAGTAACATGTCACTTTGGTTATTTTTATTTGTTATGGATCACATTTTATTGCAATTCAAAGCTGAACAATGTCAGCCAGGAGTGCCCTGTGATGGAAGAGGTCTTCCTAGAAGTGACGGATTGTGTTTGTCTCTAGGTAAGCAGTTGTGTTGCTTCAGTGCTGCTCTACACCTTAATGTCACTCCTCTTGTTCTTCTATTATAACATGGTAATGGTTTTTATATAGTGCTTTTCAACCATTGACACA
This sequence comes from Gadopsis marmoratus, assembly GCA_036023855.1. Taxonomy (NCBI): domain Eukaryota; kingdom Metazoa; phylum Chordata; class Actinopteri; order Centrarchiformes; family Percichthyidae; genus Gadopsis; species Gadopsis marmoratus. The sequence continues at coordinate 30,268 of JAVQJF010026243.1, read as the reverse complement.
GTTCCCAAATCTACGCTTTAACAGTAGTCTAATTCACCCGTTCACACACACACACACATTCACACATGGGGACACAGTGTCCCAGGGACACTTAGACACATGTGGACAGGAGTAGCTGGGACCACCAAACCTGGGGTTAAAGGACGACCGCACTACCCTCTGAGCCACAGCCACCCCATGCATACTTGCCATTGAAATTCTTAATAATTTTTTTAAACAATCGGTCCCTCAATATTGATCAATTCAATTTTTATGCTGACAGATTTTACTAGAGGTGGCTCGCTTGCTAATTTAGCTAACATTAGGTCCATGAATTGACTTTTTAACCACCTGTTGATGATCCATGTAGGACATGGTAATAAAGAAAGAATGTACCTTTTATTTAATTGTAAAGCTAGACACAAGATTTGAACCATACTTCTAACATAAACCTGTTTAGCTGCGTAGCTTACATACTTGAACAAGCACGACAGAGGTTAGATTTATGCTTTGTTGTTTGTACATTCAAATAGTGTGTTTCACATTTAACGATATAAGAGAAAAGTCTTTGAGAACGAGTAGCTGGGGTTGCTGAGTTTAAATTTGCCCAAATTAACCTAACTCTGAACGGCTTCCACACTGTTATAAATGGGCTTTCTTAAGGTGTAGTATGAAATGCTCCTTGGCGTTGGAAGTATAGTGCTTAGTTAATACTGTAGGTAGTAAGACATTTTCAGCTCACATTAAAACAGACAACACTGTTGGATTAATTCCTTATACCTCTGAACTGCACAATTTTTGGCTTCTTGCCCTTGTATTGTATATACCAAATATATATTAGTTTAGTATGTACAGTGTTCTTTCACACAACCAGCTGTGTTGAACCCTGTTCTGCCTTCCTTTGTCTATTCTTATTCACAGCAGCTAGAATAAGTTAGTGGAAATTACTTTCCTTCTGGCACCTCCATCCATCAAATCCTGTCTTCAGTCCTATCTGATGTTGACGAACAATGTGAGTGTGTGCGATGTTTCATGAATCCATGTGCTCCTTGATGCTCAACGCATACAGCATAGCTATTTTTAATATACATGTATTCAGTGTCCGGCTTCTGCTAAATGGATAACGTTGGTTCTGATCAAGTTTGATATTCTGTAATTGGTTGTGATAGCTTTTGACAATCACCTGCTTTCTTTGTGCAAGGCTCATAATGGAAAACGATATATCTAATAAGTAAGCATACACTGAGTTAGGTGTGTATGTGTGGGGTGCTTGCTGTGCATGTGCATTTGTGAGCTTTTATTTCTTTTTACATCTGGGTTAATTCATATAGCCTTTTTTGTAATGCAATCTAATTCTGTCATGTGGTAACATCACCTTAGCACTGAATGTAATGTCAGATCCCCACTCAGTGCAGCTCTGCTAGAAGAATGTAATTGAGAGAGAGCCCATGGGAGTTTGATGGGGAGATTGAGAATCTCATAATGATATCTATATCTACTGTACAGCAAGCTATTTTCACAATTGGCCCTGTAAAATACCTTTAAACCCTAGGAACGCGATGCTTAGCTTGCAAAGAATCCTGAATTCATAGCCTATACAAGTCAGATTATCTGAGCACATACTGCACCAGTCAGCTGCTTCTCTATCAAACCTCTTTGAGCAATGTATGTGACACAACACACAACACTGTAAAAATGAAGGAATGCAGAGACAATAATGAGAGCTTCCTTGCTATTAAGCAGAATTTCCAACACCGCTCTCATGTAATCTACAGAGTAGCATAAATGGTGAACCTTGGCAGCCTGCAGCATGATTAATGCACTGCACACTTAATGGATTTGCAATGAACCAATCGTGTGATGAGCTGCTTATGCTCGCAATAAACTGGTACCTTGACAGTAGCTGTGGCTCTTCCTGCTCTTTTATGTCAGATTTTGCATGGCAAATAGCCACAGTAGGCTCAGTCGTGTGAATATATGCGACCAGAGTGAATCATCCATCACGAATACTGGCCTCGGCTTTCTCACCACCATTTGTAGACTGTGTGGTGTACTCCTCGCTTTCTGGAGCAGGTCAGCTGGTCAAAGACCTGTTTGTCCTCTGCTGGGCGTATGCCGCAGCCTGGCTGTGTTGATTTTGTCTCCTGTGGCACTGTCAGTCATCTGGTCCTGTGACCTGCACCATTTCCTCCTGACTAACCCAGGCAACAATCCCAGTCCCAGCCCATCTCTCAGTACAGCTCCGGAAGACATCATATTTCCAAGGCATCTCATATCCTTTGCACAGTGAAGAATAGTTACTGACATTAAACTGTCTTTTCCTATTACACTTACTGAGTTGTGATAGATTAAGCTTTATCTTCATGGCCACATTGAACCTCATTTTTCTTTGCACTGGATTGTTTATGTTTGTGCCTGTCCAGAAAACGCCTCTCCTAGCAGGAATTCATCAGTGCGCTTTGTCCTAATATTGGGGCAGCATAAAAACAGACCGCAAGGTCTAATGGATTAAGACTGTGGCCATCCTTCAACCCCACTACTGATTGTGCATTGTGATTTCATTACCCACAGGAATGTTCTTATAGGTTTGTCTCAGAGCAAAATGGTGTTAAACTAAAATAGCAATTTCCTCTAAATAGAAAACATGTCCTGAAGATATAAGGGTATTACTATGTATCTACTGTGCTGACATACCTTTATCAACAAATATAGATCGTTACCTGGTCAAACAATAACTGCACCTCGGTCATAGCAAATTGTGGTTGAAAGTGAATGAGCACCCAAAATGGAAAAGTCATAATATTTCTTATAGAAATGCTGTTAGTGGAGTCAACCTGTACGGCTATGATTAGATTAGATGCAGGCTTCCTGTCAGGTGCTTTTGTTGGGGTGGGGGCCATGTGCTGTGCCTGTGATGAGTGAAGCCACTGCCCTGCGTGGTGATGGAGGATGGATGGCCCTCAGAGTTCAAGGTCCAAGAGAAATTTGACCACGCCGTTAGGGGATAGGGGGGAGATGATTCATTTCCAGCATCACTTCACCCAGGATGATCTCATTACTTTGTGCGAGTGAACAGTCCCATCGATGAGAACTCGGCATGTCGCAGAGCCTCCACACTGAGAGGCGTGTCTTATCAGGAATTACAAGATAGGCGGAGCATAGCTTTCTTCATGCGGTCCTTTCCGATGATTTCATGCAGGTGTGTTAAGGATTGTGTGACTAAAAAGTGAAAATAATAGTTTTCCTCCTGTGATTCAAAAATATTTCATACGTTTTGATTTTGTTTGCCTTAGCTTATTTTTGGTATTGTTGAGATTATTATATTATATAGATTATTATTATTATATAAGTCAAATTCATAAAATATTGAGTGAACACTATCTGCTTTTGATGCATTATTTACACAGAAAATCTTTCAGTCGCTGACACCTGAGCATGTTCAGAAATCTGTTAATAAAACATTGAAACTGACAGTCACTGTTCATATTCAGTGGCCTTATTATTTATTACTTCTGTTTACATGCTTAGTTCGTATATACTGTATGACATGTGCATAATATATTATTAATAATAAAGGCATAGCCAGAGTTTAAGAGCATTGTAATTTCGTGATTCATAACTATTCCTATGTGAGATCATGTATGTTCTAATTATAGTATAAATGGAAAATTAAATGATAATCAGAAAACGTGGAAGCATCTGTCAGTTCTCAAGGCTCTGAACACCCAGTATAACAAAGTATACATTTTTTTTAAATAGATCTGTTCCATCATACGTGGGTGAGACTGAAAAACATGGTTGAAACACCTACTATGTAGCCAAGTTGTTCATTTCTGCATTACTGGGGCCAGGGTTGCTCGACTCTCATCAGCCCTCTGAAGCACTAACTTCAGGAGGGTTACAAAAAGCAATAACGCATTACAGGCATTCATTTTATTAATAACATTTCTAGGTAACAAAGAATATCAAAATCCAGCTCACATCTGTAGCCAAGGCACAGACGAGACTATGTGCATCTGTACCAGGAAACATTCAACAGTGGGCTTGCCTTTTTGTTTGTCTCTAATATTTTTTGTAATCAAATGTCAAAACTATAGAAAACACTAAGCAAACCAAAATATTGATACCAGACTGCCAAGTGATGAACGTCACAAAATGAAACATGACCACTGTGGTTTGTTTTATGCACATCAAGAAAGTAGTCATTTGTTAAGTCTGTGTTTGTAAGTATGTGTGCCGTGTTAGTGCAGAGGCTTTACATTGTTTTCTCTTGCTGTCATACAGTCATATTGTTTAGCTTTAATTATGTTTGAATTTAAATGCCTTCATTTTAAATGTCTGTTTTTTTCCAACTGACAAAGCTGGACTTAAATTATTTTTCCGTTCCATTGTTTAGGTCAAGTGGCATAGTTTGGTATATATTATGGTTGTAGGGTGCCTTGGTGTGCACTGTATGTCTTGTTCAGTGCATTTAGCAAACTCATTCATTTCTCACTCATTTCCTTTCTTGACATACATCGTTGTGGCATTTGTGCAAAGCTGGACATGTTCTTGGCCTGTAGTGCACATAAACGTTAACTTGCAAAAATGCATTTTGCGTTTGCAAAAAAAGGAGAACAAATGTTTGCTGAATGCAAGTCACCAGTGTGTAGCTTGTAAAAATTATTTTATTTCTTTGTGGCAAAATTAGACTTTATAGCACCTACTTTTGTTATGTGTGTGATTATTACAATTAGAGAGGAGGCTAAGAGTGAATGGAGATAACGAATGACCTTGCAGCCGGATGGTTAAGTGAAATAATCACACAGTGGTAGTTTTCTGATAAATAATTCCTGTGTTGGAATGCCTACCACAACACGTGGTAAAGGTCTAAAATTATTCAGTTTTTTAATCATGATGAAGCATGTGCTGCACTTACTTGTTTATTGGGAATGGCATTTTTAAAAACAGTTCATTCACGTACATCAATGATTACTACGTGTCATTCCGTGATTGCTGTGCATTTTCATAAATGATTTTACTTTCATTGGTTTGCATTGCGCTCAGCTTAGTTCACATGGAGTAATAAGAGCAGAGCCAAAAAGTCTCAATCCGCTGTTGTTTGCAGGTTGGATGAGTTCAGCAGCTGAAGGATGTTGACTTTGTGAAGGTTGACCTTAATGCATGTATGGCTTGATAGGGATGACATGCTCTCTGCTGACATCGCCTTTGATGTCTTTAAAGTGACATGAACTAGAAGGCAGGACTCAGCAGCAACTATACTGATTCTGTTTAGGTAAGGCTGTCCTTCCTTAAAGGAACACTTCACCCTCTCCAACCTTATCTCCATATTTTGGTCGCAGTATTTCAGTCAAGTTTGGCTGGCTGTCGGACTGTGAGTAACTTCAAAGTTTATCAGTACATCTTCACAGCAGACATCCTGACATGTCACAGCAGGGAAAGCACAGATGTACACTACATAATAACATTAATGATGGCAAGACCCACTAACATTTAAATGGATAACAGTCATCATTAATGTTATTAGTTACATCTGTGTGTTTCCTGCTATAACAAGGCAATTGAAAGTGCATAAGACATAAAGAGGCATTAAGACAAGATAAAAAGACACTTTGAAAAACAGAATATAAAAACACAAGCTACAGTTAAATAAAATATTTTAAAAAGTTTATTAAAAAAACAGCAAACCTATAAAACCTTTGCCTTGCTGGATTTTCACCCCTGTCGCAGGTAAGTAGCTCGTTGATAAATCAGCACCCAAAAGAGCAGGTATCTAATTCCATCTAATTAAAAACACATAAATACATTTATGATGACCAGGCGATGATTATTGTTATTACTTCCTGCCCCCCCACCAGAGTCGATGCCTTCCAATGATTGATGAATATTCCTGTCCTTGGTGTGCCTGTCGCTTGATTCTGAAAGAAAAAAATCTGGTTTCAAAATTCATCATTTCACCATCAGCAGGATAATCAAAATGTTTAAAAAAAATCAAAATCAACATTTTTTTACACCATATTGGGCACCGTTGGGATATGGATGTCTCCTGAGACAATTAGAGCCACAATGCCAAGTGTGTTCGGTAAGTACTCTGTACAATCAATGAGGACTTGGGCATTGTGAAAGTAAACTTAGTTGTATGCTTAAAACTTATCATTTATTCACATCATCTATCCATAATCATGTGTTTGTATACTTATTAATGTTCAGAGAGAAGACTTGACTTCTGACTGTCTATCTTCTATTGTATAATATATTTTTGTCAACCTGTAAGTGTTTTTGTTTTGTTCAACTTAAGAGCATCTGCAGTTTTTCCACGACAGCATCAGAGATGGGATGTCAGATGCAGATGTTTTCACAGTATAAATCCCACACTACCTTGAACGGAATGATAGGTGTGTCACAGCATGGTGCTTTTACATGCAGTTTCCTCATTGTATTCTGGCTCTGTCGGTGACAAAGAATTGTTCAGGCAATCTGGCATTGCCACTCTTTCAAATAAGAATATGTGCTGTAATGGTGGCCAAGGGATTCAGAATCGATGATCTAGTGCCTTGCAAAGTTTGCAGACCTCCTTTTCCAAGTAAAAGGTCACAGATCACTAAGGACATTGCACGGTTAAGGATACATATGTAGAGGACAAGTAGCATCAACGAGAACAAACTGTTTGACACTATTATACTGTGTCATTTAGATTGCTAAAAACGTGATATGTTCATCAAACGGTTACAGAGTTCCTTCCAACAGTGATGCATGAAATATTGAAATTGCTCATAAGAGCTCTCGTAAAAGGCTACGGTCTAATTTCTAGAGCATAAAATGTGAATGACACAAATGTGAATACTATCCAAAGTTACCTTGCTTGAATAAATGCCTTTTTGTTGCTACTTTCTCACATAAGTCATATAACACAGTGCAGTTACTTGTCATGGCCACAGGATGCCAGGATCTTCCATAGTGCAGCTACAATGTACAGTATGTTTCTCTTTATAGAATGACCCCCACACAAATTATCCTGGATTAATCAGTAAAATATTTTAGACAGACAGGTTCTTTTGCATGTTCACAAGAAAAACTGGTCCACCCTCTCTCTGATGACTGGTGTTACCTTTGGGTCAACGTTGATACGCTGCATCAATATGACTTTCTGGGTACAAAACACAAAGTCGTACCATTGCAGGCCAGTGATCAAAAGTTGACCCTGCACCTGACCTGACCTGAGCCAAATGCCATACAGCATTTAATGTTATTTACAGTACACATAGTTCTTCACATTAGCGCAATTTATCTCAAGCAGTCCAAATGGTGGCTGCGTGAGTAGATTGAAAATCAAGCCATCTGGTGAGGCATCAAGGGTGGATGACGAGGTCACAGGGCATGTAGTTGACATTTTTCATCCCGTACTTCTTCTCATTTCTGCAGTGTGCCTTGTTCCTTTGAGGATTCTTTCTGCAAGAGACTGCAGAGTCTGCTCCTCTCACAAAACACCTCTCTAAAATACGAGGAGGTGTACTTAGGCTTACCGAGCTGATGCCCCTCCTGGTCTACTACCTGCTCTCTTGTCACGCCTCAGTCTTACAGGCCATGTATGGTGTGACCATTAAGCTTTTAAGGTGGAAGTTCTCCTCCTTAGTGCACACACTTTTGGGGCAAGCTTGTACTCACCAAGGGGTAGCAATGGGTAGGGTGGAGGATCTTGGTGCATCTTGACTGACCTTGTGGGATATATGGGCTACTGGTAGTAGAGCACACCAAGTGAACACAAAGTGAAGGACTTTTTAAATTTAGTGTATTAGTGTATGGATTTTAAACAGCATGTTAATGAGCCAACTCATAACCTAGGCCACACTTTAGTTATTTCATATGGGCTGAACATAAATGTTTCTTCTGTTTTTGACTTGGCTCTCTCAGACAATAAGTTTACTAACAATAAGTTAGTAAAGTCCTTACACTGAATGTATGTCAGTTTCCGAATTGATGTTAAAATCATTTTAATTGTTTTTAAAGCACTTCATGGTCTTGCACCTGCATATACAGCTCTGGAAAAAATTATTGTAAAACCAGAGAACTGATCATTTTGCTGTGGTCTCTTATTTTTTTCCAGAGCTGTATATGTCACATGCTTATGGTGTATGAACCAATACGGCTCCTCAGGTCCTCTGGCATGAGTCTGCTAGTTACTCTTAACTGAAACCTTTGGTGAGGCAGCTTTTAACTCTTATGCTCCGAGCCGCTGGAACAGTCTGCCGGGGGATCTCAGGGCAGCTGTAGTGTGGAAATGTTTAAACGTAAACTTAAAACCTCCCTCTTCAGCCTGGTTTTTGATTAAGAATGTTTTATAGACATTACTTACTGTATTTTGCGCAACTATTTTTACGTATTCATGTGGTAAAATCGTATCCCATTTTATTTTATTTTATGATGATTAATTATATATATCATTATTTTCTTTATTATTGCTTATATTATTATAGCTTAAAATCTATTTTAATAAATGTTCATCACTTTTTTCTCTTGTGTATTGGTTTCACATGCTTAAATGTTTTTTGTTTTCTGTTGTTTTTATGGTCTACACATCTTCTATCTTATCTTATCTGTGAATCACTGCACTGCACTTAAAGGTGCTATACGAATATAGTTTGATTTGATTTGATTTGAAGTAGTTAATAATTACAGGTATTTTCCTAATTGACATTGGTCGGTGTCATCAACCTACGGGGAAATGGAAAACTGCTTATTACACTTACAGTCATGTGTTTTGTAGTTTCGTATTTGCAATTCTATACTTATAGACAGAGGACAACATATCTGGTTTCACTTGACTGCATTTTATACTTCATTCTGGTGCAATATTTTTTATCCGAGTGTCAGAATTGTCAGAGATTGTAATGTTTAAAGTTACCTGTCATAGCAGGTTGTTTTGTTTGCCTGTTATGTGCTTGTGCTGCCCATGAAATAGATTTGTCCCACTGTGGAATAAAATTGCTCAACAGTGGACAAAGATTTATCATATAAGAATCCACTGGTGCAGAGCTTTTTACAGCTCACACTAGGTAGGTCATTCTGTTTACAAATTCCTCTAGCAAACCAGCTTGACCACATAAATACACCCTCACCTGAAACTAATGCTTCACTTTAAAACTGGTGAGAAAATATGGTTTTAATACAGAAAGCGAGTGATGTGATGATGTCCAAAGGCCAGTTCATATTGGAATATGCACACATTGGACTGCATGAGACAGATGGGATAATGAGAAAATGAGAAAATGGTGAACATCGCTGTAATTCTGTTAATGCTGCTGTCAGTTTAGCACACTGAGATGAATGAATCTACCAAACATGTAGGGATGGTAAAAACAGTATATTTGATCAACTCACAATGTTTGCAACAAGACTCACCTTTATTGTAAATGACAGGCTCTCTGGAAAGACAAAAATAGGCTTACACATAGCATGCCTTAATGTGGCAATCTTCTTCTAATCTCCCCCATTCCTGTCAGTATGCCAGATCACTTCCTCTTGTGTTGTTTCTAGATGTTGATGCTTTCTCTTCTGTGCTATCAGAGACAATATAATATTCAGTTCAATTCCAAGCAATTTTTAAAATGTAAATATAGACCAATGAACCAAAACATTTGTTGAATCGTTTTTTCTTTGTGCTTCCTTGTGAAAATAGGTACTGCTGGAGGCTTAGTGGTGTGACTACTTGGAGGAGGAGGAAAGCTCTATTGATGCAATGGATTCATTTCGGTCCAAGCGTTTGCTGTTATATTATGATGTTGTGGCCAAGCCCTAAAGGCTTCTCTAGTCTGGAGGCGTGTCAGCCACAGTTTTCAGTTGTGTGCCTCACACTCTGTCAGAACCAATAAACTTCTATTTTAACTAGGGGTTGGCAATACAACAAAATTTGATTTTGATCCGATACCAGCAATTACAGGGCTAGGATCAACCATATTGATAAAGTTGATATTACCTACTTTAAATTAAAAGCAGCTAATGTTATATCAGGTAGAGGAGAGAAATGTGTGACAATTTATGGTGTGAATGTATTATTAATAGGCTCCTGAATGTAGTTTAATTACCACAGAAAGGTGAGACATTGTAAATGATAACAGATGTTTATTGTGTGAATTCTCTGAGGCAGAGAATGTGGCCAGAATGTGATCTAATAGTAGATGGATACATGTTTGGTGTTAATTCTACTGATGCTCGTATCGATACAAGACTAACTATTGGTAATATCGATACTTTGAGGATCACAGTCTATGACTGCGTAATGGGTAGTGCACACATGCTTAATGCACTATTTTATTCTGGTTTGCGTGCATAATGTTATATCTATATCTGTGCCTGAATGTATTCTGTGTAAATACTGACAGAGGATGCAGGATTTCCCAGCATCACGCACACAAAAAGCAGTGATTTTATCACTTTTACTCACATTTTGCTGCACATTCTAAATTTCCACATATCAGGTGTGTGCTATGGGTGTCAATTAATGTCAAATGACACGATTGCAGGTGACACAATGATATGTGACTCGTTGCTAAGTGATGCAGAAAGTGTGTGCTGCATTTAATTCTCTTCATGCTGCCGGTGTAGTTCTTAGATTTATTCCAAACAGGAATACCATGATAAAGGCATCATTTCCTACCCCCAGCTGTTTTTTCCCATGAAACAACTATCAGATTTCGAGTGTTTAGAACAGCAAATGTAAAAGCTTTTATGAACTCAGTGAAGGCTGAATAGAAGGTAACAAAACAGCAGAATGTCTCAGATTAGAACTTTCATGCTCACTGTCTCTTATTGGCTGAAATGTTGTAATGCTGAACTCCAGTCCAGCTGGACAGGCCATCTCCCCTCCTGAGCTCTGGGCAGAAACAGACGGTGAGTGTGAGCTCTGATAGCAGAAGAACTTTGAGTGGTAGCCTATCAGAGGCCGACTGGCTGCGGGAACTGGATGGGATTTGAAGACCTGGCCCTCCATTAATCATATTCAAATCAGCATCCCACTGAATGCTTCCCCAAAGCTCACCTCACTTCTCACTCGAGCTTATCTTAATATGGACAGATGACAGTCGAGTTTGTCATTTCCATAGTCATTGTAATCATGCTTCCATCAGTCATTACAGATGTCAAAATTCTTGATGACCTAATGTTGTGCAGTCGGCTTGTTTATATACAATTCTGCATAATGTATGATTTTAAATGACCAGTTATAATAGTATTTTTTAATGAATATTATGCATCATTTGTACTGTTTAAATTACTAAAACAAGACGAGATGTTATTAAAAATCTTCGTCGTAACATTTTCCTCACATGCCTTTCTTGATTCGGCGCTGTTTCAACCTTACTCAGTTCAGCATTAGTGAAAAATGACAAGCGGTTTTAAGAGATCTATCTCAGATATACAGCCAGTCAAAGAACTCTTAATTCTACTTAGCGCTCACCCAGATCTATGCATGTTTGGAAAGATAAGAATTTCATTATGCTCTCAAGGACTATAAATGTCGAATGGGAATTTGCCTCAGATGGTTTGTCTCTGTCTGCATCTCAGTGATATTCAGCACAGCACAGAGCTTTGAAAAAAAGTGTTTGTCTCTTGTTCCTCTTGAACAATTGTTCTAAATGAAATAAAATATATTTACTTATAATATTCAGAACACCACTGCAGACTACATTCAAGTCTGACCTTTGGTACTTTGTAGCACATATCCTGTATGGACAGGCAACCATATTAAAGCAACTTAATGGAACACAGTGAAATAAAGTCCAAACTGTAATTGTGTTCTGTTTGCTGATAAATCTCCTTGCACTTGTTGCTGATGATGTACAAAATGATGTATTACATGTTCTTTTATGCTGAATGAATATGAATACTGATACTATCATATTACTTGACACTCATCTTGAAATTGAATTAATTATTATTTATATGCAAACAATAACATAATTACAGTTTTTGTGTTTCCAAGCGTAAATATAATTTGATTAAGCTGTTTACGTTTGTTGCCGAAAAGGCTAATTGATATAATATTCCCATTTTCATGCAATACTTTCTGCTCTAATTATTTGACTGAACAGATGAATTTTGTTCTCACCTTACAGGCTGAAAGAGACATCTGTAAATTATCTTTTGCCACTCTGTTGTTGTGACATTATTCCTGTTTCCTGTCTTTGTTTTGTCTGTCAAGGCACTTTGTAAACTCTGTTTTAAGGGTGCTATATAAATAAAATTATTATTTCTTTTATTATTATTATTATTATTAATGTTACAAGTCATTATATACTGATTGTAAAAAAGATCCATCTTCAAATATTGTCAAAATGTTGAATGTCCACTGGGCAAATGTGATGAGTTAGGAAACCTGTAATGATTATGTTCCACACCTGTCCAACAAAACATGACTGTTTCACAACTATTAAACCCTAAGCTGAAACCAGGCAACCTTCCTTGTTACCAGCTCCAAATGGTAGCAAAAGGGAACAGAATGTACATTTCTGGAAGCTGAAATCCTGTAAGGTGTTGTCAGAAAACTGCACAGGCCACACTTATTTTGTCCGACTGCTCTGTGATATAAAAAAATATTTTAATGAGTCCAGCTTCCTCAGGACACTGCTCTTGTTTACTGCCGTTGTTAGTTTTGAATTTTGCTTTTTGCAGTAGGTTTTGATTTATCGTTCCTGTGGGTATAGAACTGAATATACCTGACTTCCACATTTTATTTAGATTAACAGGGTGAATCTGTGGAGTCTCTCTCAGTGGGTGTAGGATGCTCTCCTCCTTTGAGGCTGTAACTTAAGATGATCCAGATGGATTTTTGCAAAGTCTTGCTTGTAGATCTTTTGCTGTGATGTAACAAATATTCATATCCTTTACTTAAAATTGCAATAACTAATTGCAGATTGGGCAGGGGGAACAAGTTGTGAATGCAACACTGGCATATCATGTTTCAAGTTGATATAGCAAAAATGTTATCAAACGGTTGCTTATTTACACATCCAGCAGTTATGGAACAACATTAGCATTTATTTGGAGTTGTGTTTCTGGCCACCTGGTGAATTTAAGTCCAATACGCTCTTTTAGCTCTGTTTTACTCTACCATCTCCTGAGGGAATTATCTGGCTCTTTAGGTTGATTGGACGTCTTTCATCCATTTAACGGTCAGTACTTTCTGTTTTCCTATTGTGTTTCTGTTCTGTGGACTGTTTAGCAAACAGGTTGCAATGCTCTGAAAAGGAGGCTAACTGTAGCAATGAAAGCAAAGCTAACGCTATTTGTATAACAGTTGTTGTGTGTAATGGGGTAACACTGGGGACCTAATGGGACAGATGGCTACAACATATATTTGTGGTGTAAAACCTATTTAAAGCATAAAAAGTAAAATTACTCATTATGCTATAAACTATATAAACACACTATATACTGTTAGTTTGATCTATAACAATGCATCACATTATATAAGCTGATCATAGGTTTATAATGTAAAATCCTAATCTTCACAGTAACTTTAGCTAAGAGAGAAATGTACAGTAGTTGAGTAACAAGTATAATATTTAGGACCTGACATTGAGAATGTGCTGTTGCAGTGAGGAGGAGTGTTGAGGATTGAGGAGTAGTCTTATCTGTCAATTATTCAGCTGGATAATTAAACAGGGACCTTCTGCCTCATCAAATAGCCGCAGAGTTTCATCAGAGCGCACTGACTGACATCCCTAACAGACAGTTGAGTTGCTGTTAAGTCTGATTCCTGTAATAATTTAAAGAAAGGATGGGCACATATGTACTTTAATCCAATCCTGAGGAAAACTGAAGTAGTAAATAATATGATAATGAAGTTGAGTTTGCTGTCACACAAAGCAGACCAGCAGCGTTACTTCACCTCCACTAGGTGATGGCTCTAACACTGCGGGATAGATAACCTTTTGAAAAGGCTACAGGCTACATAACCTTTGGCCATTCATGTGGTGGCCATTAAATGTGATGCATGTTAAATCCTTCTTGAGCTGCGAGAGGGTTCCTGCTAGTTCTTGCAGCCACTGGACAGCTTTAATATTTAATTTTCATAATAGGCCTAGAAATTCCTGAATACATATTCAGATTTTTCAGAGAAACCTCAGAGGATATATCAAATTCTCCTTAAATTTCCAAACTCGCATAATGATTTCAACTTTGATTTGACAAAGTACACAGAATAGTAAACACAAAATATCTTGAGCCTTGATTCTTGCCTTGATTAGTATTGCATTGGTATTGTTAGTTTTGAATGATTTTAGGTTCTTTCAGTCATTTTGTCAGCTGTCATTCACAAGGGGATGACAAATTACTGAACTAACCTCTCAGGCGAGTTGTCATCTTACCTGTCATCAGACTGTCTAAGGGCTTAAAAGTGTCAAGGGTTACAAGGTGTCAGGTTTAAACAAGCTGGCATGCAGCAAATGTCACAGACGCCTCTGTGCTATCAAATCCAATTACAGGGCTCCACTAGCAATGGAATTTAAAGCAACCTGCACCTGCATTTAAAAACAGTATTGCAAGCAAACAATATTGCTTGGAAAGAACAGGATAATTATCATGGCAGGCTGTATGTTCACTGAATTACTTAGAGTACATAATGTCTAAATTGACATTTATACCATGGTCTGAGTGAATACTCCATTCTGATTGGCTGTAGGGTGTCCATTAATTACTGACAATGGTCAGCTACTAATTAGTTCCATTGAAAATGTCTGTTCACCATTGTAAATTAATGCTCTGGCTACATAGTATTAGCATGAGTAACCACAGCAACAGGAAGTGTCAAAACGTGCTGTTCAGCATAATAGCCTAACACTTCGGATCGGTATGTGGAATAAACAATAACTGACTCTATTTAGGTACTACACCTTCCTTAACATATGCCATTCTCAAAAAATGTCTTCAGTTACTGTTGAAATGAAAATGAAAAGTGATCATTTATAACTCGAGCCATGGGCAAATTAAAGGCAACGTGAAACAGCGGTTAGAGTGTCTTTAACTTTAGTACTATGACAGAATATGATGGTGGGATTTAGTTACCTGAGGGATTTCAATCATATCCTAAAGATGTGGTTTGATTGCTCAAACATGGGTGTGGCTTAGCAAATACGGCGAACTGATATGAAGCTGTTGAGAGATACTAAGCTAGGGAAAATAAAAGATATGGAACTAGGGGACTGCAGAGGACTCTTAGCCTCCACACATCCTTCCCTCGTGTCATTAGATCAGGATGAGTCAGATAGAGGTTAAAGGAACATATTAGACCTCATCTTAGACACATTCTTTGTTTTCACAGGTTTACCAGCTGAAATCCAAACACACAACCCCTGCTATGATATTGTTCTCCTAGCTACCCACTAGCTAACTGTGGTTGTATAGGATTGGGGTTAGCTAGACAAACCACATTTGATTGGATACGTTCATGTAACCACCCCCACGTTTGAGATGAGTCATCAAAAATATTTTACAGGAGAAGAAAAGTGAGAATTGTGAGATTTTAAACACATACTTAGCATGTAACAAGATATAAATTAACACAGGGACACAAGATTAGAATTTCACTGTGTGGGTTGTTTTCTGTAGTTTTCTAATCCACCACAGTGTTTCTAATGGCTGGTGTCTACAAATCTCTGTAGTGTTTACTGGAAGGTGTAAGATGAAATTTAAGGTTAAATTTCACAAAACAATTTTTCAATCAACAGTTTGGTCCTTCTGTTTCATTTGTGTCTGGTATAATGGACCTTATCCATTTTCTTACGTGATTTAGATACCTCAGCAATTAGTATTAATGCATTACTAATATAACAATAATAATTAATACATGCTAGCAGGACCAAAATAGCATGTTTTCTGACGGTCAGTGTGGTGGCTGTTGTAATTAATGACTGGGTAAGACAAAGGATAGTATAAAAGTATTAAAATCTTCAGTGTTTGTCACTGTACACACACACATGTCACATATGTGTGGTTAAAAGCAGTGCTGGTGTTGCTGTGAAATGTCATAGTTTACATTCCTGCACATTAAATAACCAGCATATTCTCATTGCCAAAGTACTACTCTACATCTCCAGCAGACAGCAAAGAAGGAGAGCAATTAGCAATAAAGTGATACAGTTGTAAGGCCGTAGTGTGAATCATCCGTGTTTCATTCCTTCCTTGATGCCTTGCAGCATGTGTTTGATTGACATCCCCCTTTTGCCAGGAAATTCTTTGCTTCTTGTTCTGCATCACGGCAGTTCCAGTCCAATAAGTCCTGCCACCAAATTAATTGGGCTTGGTGTAAAACATCAAATTGTTCAACGGGCCCTGACAGGCAAGAGAAAACAGTGATCGGTACAGTCACTTGTGCTTTAATAATAAAAGCGTGTGTGGAGTTTAGCGCCATAGACTGTCACAGGTCCCAAGAAAAAAAAAAAACCTCCTTCACTATGCTGGTTTTGACAACTAGGAAAGCCACTGACAAGGTGCAACAGTGCATTTTTTCATAGTTAGACTGGTCCCAATGTGAATCTAAATCATTATTTTAAGAAACAAATTATTTCCCTTGATCATCATCAACAAGGTCACGGAGGTTCACGGCCAAAAATGCAACAACAAACACAAATGACTGTAAAAACTGTATATAGGCCAGTATTTGTGAAATCATGCCAGCAATTTACACTCAAAAAGACTGGGATGATTATATACAGTATTGTTGCTCTTATTTGATATCATATCTGTTTGATCTTTTCACTACCTGACATTGCTGCACTTTTGGTTAATACAAAAGACACCTTTAGCCTGTTCCATATCTCTTAGCAGCAAAGACCTTCATATTGTGGCTCATATCTCGTTGTCTCCACTGTGCAATTGATCTTAGACTGTGAAAGGAAACTTGCCAGCTTTACATAATTGGATTATAAAAGATTGCTTCTCTCTTTGAGGCTCACATCAATCTCTGTACCTATTAGAAGGAATGAAGTAAATCTTATTGTCATTTCAATTGTCTTTTATTGAAGTTATGCATCAGAGGTGTGCATCCTATATGTCATGCTCCCTGGTGTTACAGTCTCTTCCTAAAAAGAGCTACCAAGTGCACATATGTGACTTCAGATTCCACAAACAACAACAGAAAAACAATGCCTTTGCTGCTGTAAGCCTCTTTCCTCTTTGCCATAATTTCACTCCACTTTCTGTCACAGCAGCCTGTCTTGTGAGGTGTGATCATTCCCAGTTTCTGTGCAGTTGATAAAACCCTTCTCAGTTCATTACAGTTTGTCACACCATGTTCAGTGGACAAAAGCTTTGCATACTAATTTTAGCCTCACTACATTTTTCAAGCAGCAGCCAGGTGTGGGCATGGCCCGATCAGTGTTTTACCAAACTATCCCCTAGTCACTCTTCCATTACTCCTGCTTCCCATTATTAAATGCTAAATGTTGGTCCTCACGCAGAGGTGAAGCACAGCAATTAATTGGCTGCTATGATCGACCAGGACAACTTGTATTAAAGAGCACAAGCAGGGGGTTGCAGAGCGCTGGTGATCTGCTCCTACCACAATCAAACCGAAGATGTATTTTTGCAACAACTCCTCCAACCACATGGATCGTTTGTTCCTAACCTCTAATATGACCCATTGGAGTGATTCCTATATTAGCGCCCCCTACCTGTGACAGGAGATATGACTCCAAAACTGACAGAATAGGTCGTCTGCAAATGACTCCCAAAATTACATATGTAGTCGTACCGGACCTTTTCATCATGGTAACAATAATTAACATATGGTTAACATTGTTAAGCGGTCGCAGTTTGGGTAGGTTTGGTTTAGGAAAAGATCATGGTTTGGTTTTAAATAAGTATATTAGTAAGTGTCGTCTCTTACGTCACCTCACATAACTTAACCATAAATCAAGGTAAATTTTTGATTTCATACAGGAGATGAACAGCAGTCTCTTGGGTGAAAGTCCTGTGTTGTTTGACCCATCCGTCCCTCCTGACCTTCTCCCTACACAGATTTTGCCGCTCTTTATACTACCTCACCTACCTTCCACCTTTGCTCCCATCATAATTGTTACAGCCACTAGAGGTCGCTGTACAAACAAACGCAAATACAACTTGTAATAAGTGCATAAGTACAGACAACCTATACGGACATATTTTTGGAGAGGATGGTCTCTGTTTTTGTGTAAAATTCGATCCATGCATTAACTATTAACCCTTTATAGATTCTCAGTACATGTGATTTTTGTTTACAATCCCTGGTTCTCTTGTAACTGGGCAGTTGGAACATAAACAAACCAAAAAACAAAGCTGGAATAAAGCAAACTTTACACTGTGTAAGTAGGGTCACACCCAAGCAATAAAACACTAGAATTGGACAATGAAGATTGAAGTAATAATATATATGGACACTGGCTTATATCAAAATGTACAAAAACATACTGTATCTGCTCAAAATAGATTTAACTGCTTTACCCGATCAATTTTGCTCTGGTTCCCGTCATGCCTGCTCAAGTCTGTCTGTCTGCTTGTAAATTGCATTTCCCCCCCCCCCCCGACAGCTGGAGCTCCTTCTTCTTTGTTGGCAACCTTGCGTGCGATCAAGCTTTGGCTTGTGAGCTCAGCGGCCTTCTGTGTCTCAAAACATTTGTCTCTGAAATGCAAAATAGCCTTTGAGATATTTTGGAGAAGATTATAGCGCATTTTGAATTACCCTTTTTGGGATGTTTTCCAATTCTTTTGGTTTTGTTTCGTGTACTCTTTGGACTGCCTTGGGTTGCACTGAGTTAAACAACTTGTTGATTGGCATGAGCTGCTTCATTCAATCTTCACAATCACTCGCTCATTCACCAGCTGTTCAGCTGCCAGGTGACCAGTAACAGCCAGTCATATTCACGCAGGTGTATAACCTGACACACTGTTACTCTGCTCACACCAATGTTGTTTGATACTGCATCTCCCTTCAGTACGCCAACCTCCTCCTTATGTGCCTGATTTTATGTTCATGTATATTTGTCTGCTTGGATTTTATGAGTGCGCCATCAAAGTGTTTAACTGTATAACCAATAAGATATTATTTTATCCAAAAGGTCTCAAACATTACTAGCAGCATAGAAAAAACAAGCCTTTACCTGGAATTACTTTCATATTTATCATGTAATTTCTTAATATTGGTTTGTAATGCTTAAAAAACGTCCTTAATTTAGATTTAATACAAGAAGCATGTGACCAAGCAAGCATTCTGGAGCTATTAAACATTACCACTTAAGTGCAGTAAGATATTTTGCAGCACACATTTTGGTATCAGGTGGTAACCAGTAGGATCCATTCTGGCACTTATTTTACTGTGAACTGATAACATCTATTAAGTTATGCATCACAAGTGCTAGACAAGTAAACAATCAAAAAGCATGATTGCAGCTCACTGTCACTGTAGAATATTTCAAAGTTTTTCAATCATTAAGTGGGGTTTATCTAGATTTCATCAGAACTAATGAAGGTTTCAACCCACATTATAGATACAGTTTTGTAAACAGACTTACATCTATGATCCAAAGTGAAAACATGTCCCATGCTCTAGGTGACAGTGGCAAGGAAAAACTCCCTTTTAACAGGCATAAACCTCGAGCAGAACCAGAGCTAGGCTCTGGGCGGGCGGTCATCTGCTTCGATCGGTTTGGTTGAGAGAGAGAGAGAGAGAGAGAGAGAGAGAGAGAGAGAGAGGGAGAGGGGAGGGAGAGTGAGAGAGTGAGAGCAGAAGGAAAGAGAACATGCACTTCCACATACAGATGTAAAGCAACAGCAGTAGTAATGGCAGAATATAGGATGAACACTCTTGTTGACATCAAACTGTATATCTGAACTGTATATTTTATCTGACTGAGGACATTTTTTAACCAAATGGGTCTCCTTGCTTCCACTTACTATTTACTCTGTCACAGAGAGGAAACTGGCCTGCTGATGTGCAGCTGGCTCTTTCCGTGTTGCTTTGAAGCCACTTGATGCCTTGGAGAGGTACACGGCCTGTGTGACCGGACATAACCTTGCGTGTCCACCTGGCTGTGTTTCACTGTGTATGCCAAAAGAGTCTGATCCGCCACCTCCAGCCACCCGCTTAACTTGAGTCCAACTCTGCTCCAAGTCTTTGAGGACTGTTGAGCAATGGACAAGCTCTCAGAATTTGAAGTTCACTTTTCCTGTAATATATATATATATATATATAGATATATATATCTGTAAAGATATCCATGGTTTCCAAAACAATGTATTCTAATCACATTGATACCCTAACTTTTCCTCTAGCGCCAACATGAGGTTATGGTTTTGGTTGAAAAAACTATGGGATGGTTTGCCATGAAATTTGGTACACACCATTATGACCTGCTCAGGGTGGATTGTAATAGCTTTGGTGATCCCTGACATTTCATTATCATTGTTTATAAAATACTTTGGTTTATGACCAAATACCTGCTAAACTAATGCCATTGTTCGCATGTTCGCATTGTCATTTTGAGCATGTTATTCTCTGGATAAGAATAGTAGGAGATTTGGAGATTGCATACATCTCCAAGGAGGAGCAGACATCAACCTAAAGCCTTGATCATATGTGGACAGCAGTGGGCATTAAACGTGCACACATGTGCACGTGTGCACTGTCAGGAGTGTGACCTCCTGACAGCAAGAAAATGGCTTTTTTGTTTGTTGAATTTTGCTGAACAACATAGAAATGTCAAAAAAGCATCCATTTTGCTTTTTTAGCACATGCACAGTTGCAGTGTTTATTGTTCACTGTTTTGTAGAATCAGTCAATAACATATACAGAGGTCCATTCTTGGTCTTGGGGACACTAAAAATGGTGAATACTCTAAACCTGTTATCATGAAACTGAGGCCCTGTACTTAAGCCATGTGATGACACATGATGACAAGTTCCATTCACGAAAGAATAGTGTGGGATACAGTTGAAAGCCTTGGTATGAGTTAAGTAAGACATTCATCACTTAACAACGTTCTTGTCTTGCAAAAGGGTTGAAGATCCTCAGATATGGCTACATTCAATCTCATCTCTTTTAATATTACTTTTCCAGTACATTGCTCACTTCATTAGAAGCGTATTCTGAAAAGATAAAGACAGTTTATTATCATAAAGGTTATGGTAATTCTATGTTTTTCTCCTCCTTTTCTGCTCCTCCCTATTTTGATTACATTTTGGCACTATTAACTGATATCGCATTTGGAGAAAATCCTGCATTCATTATCATTAATTGAAGAGGAAAGGATCAGTGGATGATAAATGAGTTGAAAAACACAGAGCCACCTGCAGTCAGAAGTGCTCTAAGTTGTTAATGATCACCAGTGGCAATTTTGACATCAATTAAAGTGACAAGAAGATGTTAAAGGTGTCTCCACAGGAAGTCTCTGTTCTATGGTACTAAAGCATCGACAGGGAAGTGAAAATGAGCCTTGTGGACTGCTGACTGCAGCAACACAGTTCCCCTGTATGTGCCAGATAGTGCCACTACAATTAAGCCAAGCTTGTCTAATGGGGCAGCAACATGAATAATATGTGGAGGCCACCAGTGTGAAAGGCTCGACAGTCTGAGCTGTGAAGGCCCTGAGCTTCAAATAGACTTAACGTAAACCTTGTCTTAAATGAAAGATAGCAGATCAAAGTCACAGGACTTTAACATGGATAAAGAGCACAACCATTTGGGGGAGTTCAGAGGAGTACATTTAGGGAATGTGGCACACAGGAACATCCATTTTCACATGACCCATTATCTCCATGCACAACGGCAGCTGTATGCCACTGTGTTTGCCACATAGAACTGTTCTTCCTCATTCAGTGTTTATTTCCACTTTTTCATTGCTGATATTCAACAATGACCACAGCTATGTCATTGAGGCGGCTGTGGCTCAGAGGGTAGTGCGGTTGTCCTTTAACCCCAGGGTTGGTGGTTCAATCTCACATCCCTGTCAACGTGGCCCTGGGAAAGACACTGAACCCCAAGTGCTTTCTCACCAGCATGTCAACTGTGTTCCCATCAGTGTGTGAATGGGTGAATTACACTACTGTTAAAAGCTTAGATTACTGTTACAGTACTTTGGGAACCGTTTCAACAGTTGAAAATCACTATATAAATAAGAGTCCATTTACCATGTGTCTGTATACAACTCTCATTCCAGATGCAGAAAATGGTTTTATTATCTTCTGAGTGTATGAGCACACAGCTGTATGTCATTGTGTTTGCCACATAGAACTGTTCTTCCTCTTTCAGTGTTCAGGAGACACTGATGTGGGTTTGTAAAGCCCACTGGCACATTGTATGTGATATTAAATGAACTTGACTTGGCTTGACTTCTCTGCATAAGAAATTATATTTTCAGTGTCCAGGGTCAGCACCAGAAAGCCCATTGTTATTTTACCCTGAAGTGTTAGGGCATACTCATGCAACCTTCAGCACACCTCCGTGCTCAGGGTCTACTCAAGCATCTGTGCTAGAAAAACACACCATGCACAAGTTTCTTTTACCTGTTTTTTTATTGCTGTATTCATTCATTGCAACAATGAACACAGATGTGACTGTATACAACTCTCATTCCAGATGCAGAGAATGGTTTTATTATCCTTAGAGTGTCAGAGCATTCCTTCTTCAGATCTATAATATAAATGGAGCTGGAGACCTGGCAGTTATACGTGTAAATATTAACATTAATTCTGCAAGTTCATACTTGGGTAATATCCTCTCTGGATACAGTGTCTGTACATTTGGCTCAAAGGTGGTTTTGTGGAAGACAAAACACCACTCTCTATCATTTTCTATGTTTCACTGTCTTTTTCAAAAGAAACGATTTAAGTAATCATATCATACCAATCTCAGACAAGTAGCTAGGAGGTGCCTTGGCAGTTTTCAAGTGTAAATGACAGACAGCTGGAAAACAGAGTTCTCAGAATGTACCACTTAAATGTTTAAGAACGTCATATTGTCGTTTTAAGCTTAACACGTTGACAGTTCTGTATCAGATTGAAAACATCATCAGATGTGGCCTATTACCATAATTGAAAATACCAACTGCTACTACTGTACAGCTGTTGTTATCAATCAATATAATGTCACTTATATTTGAATTGAATAGCCTCAGCAATGAAAATATCTGATGGGCTTTGCTAGTGGGCCATTGCTGTGCAAACAAGCCATCTCGTATTAATTTAAATTAATCTGAGGGATCTCATTTGCTGTGAATGATGAAGAAACATTTGAGATCATCCTTACCGTGCACGAACAGAAGTCTACTCCATGATTTAGCACCACTGTAATGAAGATAGATAATTATGTACCCCATTACCTAATTTCCAACTGAGATCAATATCAAAGTTTGATCTAATCTTAACTTCTCATCATGGATGTTTGTGGCCAAACAGCATTTTAAATACATTTCAAGGAGATGGGATGTTTTTTAAGATGTTACACATACGTTTCACCCAGGTTGAGGGCTGTTATCTTTCTATTTGACAATCTCCCTCTCTTAACAAGTTAAAGGTGACATTTTAAGAGCATTTTCAGATTCATACTTTCATTTTGGGGGTCTACTAGAAAATATTTTCATGTTTAATGTTCACAAAAACACATTACTTTTCTCATACTGACCATTGCTACAGCACCTCAATTCACCCTTTCTAAAACACTCTGTTTTACTGCCTGGCACCCCAAAGATGTTACACATTTTACTTGTGATGGGGAGTGCTACTCAGCTTTTGAAAACAGTTGTATAACCTCCTCTGTGGCCCTGGAGAAGCTTCCCCATGCAAGGGGAAATAATCTTGATGATGTCATCAGGGTTATCTCACTTGTGCCTAAAGATTACAAAGCCTGCATTACAAATAGGCAGTGTGCCGTTGGTAGAAACATACCTTTCCAGCCAGTGAGGGTTTAACGAAAGAAGATTTCCAGTTGTATTATGGGAAATGTAGGATTGCTTGCTTTGGGTCAAACTAGGGACTAAAGGTCTGAATATATGGGTCTCTGTTGATCCTGACTGTTCTTCTTAAAATCATTCTCTCTTAAGTCCTCCAACTTTATGCCTTGCTGAGAGTAAGATGAGCCAACCATCTCCAATGTCTGTCTGCTAAATATGAGACTATAGCTAGCAGCCGGTTAGCTTAGCAGAAGGACTGGAAACAGTTAGCCTGGCTGTGTCCAATGTAACAAAATCCACCTACCAGCACTTCTAAAGCTCACAAATGGACAGATCAGTTTATTTTGCTAATGCAAAAATGCAGAAGTGTATGGAACAATAACTGCTCTTTCATGAAAATCGACGACTGTCCCCATATCATATTTCTGGCTTGCATGTTGTGTTTTTGGCCCCCTCATTTTTAATACAATATCAAATGAATGACACTCAATGCTCATTTAGCCTTAGCAACATCACTTGCCATGGTGCAATTCAACACCCATTAATCATTTTTGATGTTTTGTAAAGAAAAACATCTGAAGCCACATCATTTGGCAGGTCATTAGGTAAAACAGGCTCATTCTTTCAATTCTTTAATTTATCTGTACCATTATGCATTTTAAGATGCTTTCATAATGTTTTAGCATGTTTCCTCAAACACCAGATAAGGCTGATGTTGTGTGTGTGTGTATTTGTGTGAGTGTGTGGAGAGGAGGGAGGTTAAGCAGAAGGATTGCTATCAATTGATGCTGACCGTCTCCTACATCCCCAAATCCATTGGCCTTTGTTGTGTTAAGAAGCTTTGAAGGACTCTTTATCCTTACAAATTCAATTTAGACTTGAGCATTTCGCCCAGGTTGAGAGCTGTAATCTTTCCTTTCGACAATCTCTCTCTCTTAACAAGTTAAAGGTGATTTTAAGCTCATTTTCAAGTTCATAATTTCATTTTGGGGGTCTACTAGAAAATATTAACATGTTTAATGTTCACAGAAACATATTACTTTTTTCATATTGACCATTGCTACAGCACCCCAAGTTTTAGTGCTTGTCTCTTTAAGGCCCCCCTTGAAAAGCCCAGTCAGCTCCCACAGTCCTGGGCACAAACCGCCCATCAGCTTCTGCATTTGCTACATGGATGTATAATAAGACCTGGATAGGGCATTGCCACTCAGCCTTGCTTCCAATTTTTCCCAGTGGTATTTGTATTGCAGTGAAAAATTTGCCAGCGGCCCAAAAACCATGTTCCCCATAGGCCACCATTGTAAAAGAGACATCTGTAAAACTGTTGACAGGGCACCTTGAACTGCAAATGAGTTCAATTATGATTCTTTCTATTATGAATTTTTGATCCAGGAAGTTTGATATGTGTAAAACTTTCCTCAAGTCAAGAAAGCGATTTAAAAACCTATGATGTTATCACAATGTAAAGCCTACAGCCGAGTCATGAGAAACACTACCAGTGAAGTGGAGTGTAAGTGTGTAATTGTTCAATGTAGCTTTTTATCTTCTTTGCGTTCTGTAAGGATCACTCCCAGTATTGATGGAGCCTGATAAATGTGCTACAAGTTTTTTAGTATGTTTATTTCAGTATTTGTAATTATAGTAGGCATGGGTCACAGACAGCCCATAATGTTATCGATCTATCCTCGAGCTTCAGTTTTGAGTCTCGAATCCTGCTTGTACTGACCCTCGTTGAGAAAGACTTTTCCAATTGTTTTTCAAAAGCTGATCCACTCACATTCATGATATGAGTACATGAAGACTATTCTGTTGCTTCTTGCAGCCAACAACAGAACAATTTGCATGCTTTGCTTGTACCTTTGTGCATTTTAATGTTACCGGAGTCAGAGATAGCGAGGAAATAACACTTGCTGACTGTGACTCACTCGGTATAAGCCCGCAGGAAGTCACACAGGGAGGCAACTCTGAATGATCTGGCTTTTTGGAACACACATTTTCTGATAGATGGAGCAAAAGAAAAAGTGAGAGGATGGTCTTTTCTTATAATTTGGGAGTCTCTAGACAGACAGCGGACACATACTGTATTTATGTTGAAAAGTCATTCATGCACTGATCCATGCACTGCCTCAAAAGCATGAAATACACATGACAGAGTCGTTGTTAAAGATTCCGCAATATCAGACATAAATATAATCTATATGTTAGCTCAAAGCTGGTGTGTACAGATCCTTCCTGAGACTGAAATTAAAAATCTCCTGAGAGCACACTTCTCTCTTCATCAGGCTTTTTCCAAGAAGCTGCCACCAAAACCTCTAAAGAGATTCAACCGTGGAAGCAACAAAATGGCATGAATTTTTTATGTAGTTACTGTATTGTGGAGTTTCTTCTTTATGTCCTGTCGCATTTCCTATTGAAGTCTCTTGCTGTGAGCCTTCCAGCCAAAGCAAACTTCTAGGCTCATTCCCAGGATGTCAGGGGTGATAATCAAACCATGAACCTGATTTCCTCTCCAGCGACGCTCATTCAAAGCCTTGTCAAGAAAAGCAGTAACTGTTTATACCCCACATTTACTAAAATGAATCATTTGCTCTGTGACCTACTGGAGGAAAGATTATAAAATCCCTCTCTCTTGTCTGAAATACCACAGCTGTCTCCCACATTATTCAGGTGACTGACAGCTACAATTGCCTAGCCAGCAAGGCGAGCAGGCAGTGTTGACACAAGGCTGAGTAGCTGTGATGATACTGTATGGTGTGATGATGCCGGTGTTACACCATCAGCAATTTGTGATTGAGCTTTTTTTTCAGTCAGTCAGTTTCATGAAAGTAAAGCACAAACATAGTTGTCGTAAAAGTTGGTGCAAGTGGTGCTGCACAGGGCCTTGCATTGCTGATTGTTTTTAAAAACATTTCATAAACATACTTCAATGTGAATTTCCTGTTTGCCTGAAAATAAAGTTCACATGATTATCACTTCCTGGGTTATGAGTCTAGGCCCTAGATGAGCGTGGCCTGAGTCCAGAGCAAGCATATATGAGGGACTATTTTAGTCATAGTTGCGGCTCCAGCCATCTTCTGCCCCATCTGCCTGTCTATCCCTATGTCTAATTGTTTTGTTTGTCTGTTAGTCTAGTTATCTGTCTGTCCACTGGTCTGTCCATCTATTACTTTATCTGTCAGTGCTTAAATGCACAGGACCTGTTCCAAGAGCTACTCCATTCCAAAGTAAACAACAACATAATTTCCCAACTCTGAGATTGCACTCAGAAATCTTCAAAATCAATAGGTATTTGTGTACATGAGTGTCTCAGGAAAGACTGTTTGGGCTTGCTTATCTATCCATTGAAATTAATGTTGTGTCAAAGATGACTTGCACAGATCTTGGTGCTGAGTTTGCTGCCAAGAAAGCAAGAAAAGTGACTTTCTTATAATGCATTTCGTGTATGGTCTCATTTCACTTACACAACATGATAAGATTTATCATAGTGCTGGCATACTAAAATGTGGCAACTTTAGAAAACTTGATTTGATTTATGTATGAGAATGTAGTTGAATGTAGTGCTGTTCATGTTGTGAATAACGCTTTTGGATGTGTTCAGTGTTGTTCAAAGGGAACATACTGCTGTTTTAACAGTGTGTAATGCTTTTGTAGCACTGTACAGCGCACAAGGTCTTGTTAACACACACGCAAACACATGCACTCTTATACCTGTTCATATCACAGTTGCCAACTTTTGGTAACTGGCTGGAGTGAGATTTTTGTGCCATGGCCCATGGGCTTTATCACGCATACACGCACTTTATCATGTGCAAATATTTTGACTTAATTCACTATCAGGGTTTAAAAAAGTGTGCACCACATGTGAGGTTACATAGTGGTCTCCTGTGCCAAGTTAGGGCAGGGTCTCATAACCCTCCTGTGATGGCTCTGAGTTTACAATGTTTACACAGAGTCAGAACATGACTTGACCTCATGAAGTTGATATGGTGAATGTGGTAGCATTGGTAACAGTTGTTTTGTTACACCTTCAGCAGTCATGAGGCAACATTACCTTTCATGTGGAGTAGAGTGTCTAGCTTAACGGGAGTCTCAACGTAGATACCTATGGTAACGTGCTTTGAATTTATTCCCCAGACCAACTGTGTTCACATTCTTTCATTTACTTTGTGATAGAAGTGACAGTGGGAAGGCCCATCTTGTTTCAGTGCTGAATATGGGACTGTTCCATACAGTCGCTGTGTTTACATCATTTCATTCACTGTGATAAAGAACATGTGTTGCGATGTGCAGAGGTTTTGCAGTGAAAATGGCTGTCCCAGATGTGTTGCTGAAAAGAGGATGATAACTGAGCCGTTTTTCAACTTGCTTCCTGTTGTTGTCACTATCAAAACAGAAAGCACAAGCATCCCACGCTGTAATCTCCACACTGTGCGTAGCTGCACGTCAACCATGCTGTAGGCTACAGCGTAGATACAGTGTAACTCCTTAACAAAGAAGTATAAATTAGGCTTAAGTTTCATGATGGAAATATCTGGCTTTTTAGCTGCTGAATCCTCCACTGTGTTCACCAGATAGTTGCTGACTTTGTCTGTTGGCTGTTGGGGCAGGTGGCATTCAGTGGGTTTATCAGACCACTTTCACTCAAATCAGCTACCTGCTGTTGCTGGTAGATCAGAGTGGTGAGACTGAGCCAAAGCAGTAAAGTTGCGAGCCGTAAAACCAAAATAATGACCTAAAAGGTGCTTTGTAGAGCTGAGGGGAACTGCAGAGTCAGGTCATTATTTTCTGTGGGTTTGTCACAACAAGCCACTCCTTTCACCTTACACAAAGTCATTTGATTCATTGTTAATTTAAACATATTTATTAGTACAGCTTTAAATGTAATTTAACTTTAATTATCTAAGTCATAATTACAAATTAGACTGTGTTTGATGTAATTTAAATTGCTGTAGTGTAGCGTATTGCCTGGCCTGGCATAATGACTGACTAAATATGTGGTTTACCAAGCAGAAAATGTCAAAGGGTTTTTGGAACCACTAAATCATTAATACAAGGTTCAAGGTACATTTATTTGTCATTGTACAGTGCTGCATAATAAAATTAAAGGTATAGCCCCCAGAACACTACACTCACAGAACATACATACAATTTTTTAATTAGAATAGAATAAAAATAAAACAATAGATACAGTTACATATATTATAGAAGGTAGTGGTATGATAATATGCATAACCAGCACAACAGAAAGTTCCATATCATTTATATATGACGTGGATGACGAGGAGAAGATGACCTCACAGCCTGAGGAAAGAAGCTGCTCTGTAGTCTGGCAGTACAATAGTGACACAAATAAAAAAGATAGTATATCAAATCTTTAAAACATAACTTCAGCAAGTAGCAACAAAAACCTACCGCTTTATCTTTTACAAAATCATCTCATTCATCCAAAGACTGATAAAGTGGCCTCTGCTGATGAATTTGGCTGTCTACATTTGTTTTTTGTTCCATTTGTCATCATTTTAAGAGACACATGTAGCTTTTCCGTGTCTTTCCATTGAATGGGCTACAGATCCCTGACCAGTAAATGCATCACTTGTACTCTAAGCAATCAATTGGAAAGAAAAGGCCTCATGTCACACAGTTGAATATTTGGAGGGCTGAAATTTTAAACCATGAATTATTCATTTGTGGCACTTTAATGAATGTGAAAACACTTTCCCTATCATTCATAATCTGTACAGCTGCTGTAATGTGACTCTCTTGCTGTGGGCACTTAGTGAGGTTTCCAACAGACCATGTGATATCTGAGCAAGGAGAGAAGTAAATCTACTGAAATAAATGTCCAATGCATGAGATAGAGAAAATCCTTGAACATTTGCAACATATCTGATACTATTTCAGAATGATTTCCCAAAGATTACACTGAGGGCAATAACAATCATTTAGTCATTGAGATTTTCATCTTACTCTCCAAAATATGAGCAATAGTTTTGTAGCCCATAGAGAAACAATATCCAACAGATTATGTGGGAGCTCAGGAACAGCAAATCTTATACACTTACCGGCCACTTTATTAGGTACACCTTGCTAGTATCGGGTTGGACCCCCTTTTGCCTTCAGAACTGCCTTAATTCGTCGTGGCATAGACTCAACAAGGTGCTGGAAACAGTCCTCAGAGATTTTGGTCCATATTGACATGATAGCATCAGTCAGTTGCTGCAGATTTGTCGGCTGCACATCCACGATGCAAATCTCTCGTTCCACCACATCCCAAAGGTGCTCTATTGGATTGAGATCTGGTGACTGTGGAGGCCTTTTGAATACAGTGAACTCATTGTCATGTTCAACAAACCAGTTTGAGATGATTTGAGCTT